>BQNB010020549.1:0-65330 GCA_026074375.1 Tanacetum coccineum
CACACATTTTTATACAGACATTTATATACACACATCTTTATATACATATTTTTATACACGTTTTTATACACACATTTTTATACACGATCTTATACACACAATTTTATACATATTTTTATACACGATATACAAACATTTTTATACACGTTTTATACACACATTTTTATATACGTTTTTATACTCACCTTTTTATACACACATTTTTTTACACGTTTTTATACACACTTTTATACACGTTTTTATACACATTTTTTATACACGTTTTTACCCACACATTTGTATACACATTTTTAAACACACATTTCTATACACGTTGTTATACACATTTTTTTATATACATTTTTATACACGTTTTTTATTGGGGACGAGAATGATACGTAACTTATAAACCCGACCAAAATGAGAACGGGGATAGGAATACGTATTAAACTTCGGGGGTACGGATAATATAAATTATTCTTCGCATATCCGACTCCGTTGCCATCTCTACATTGGATAAACAGTTCCATAACAAACACGACTAATAGCGTTAACAACATTGGTCGGTCTAAACAAGCACACATCAATCACTTTCGCCACTATTTTCATAATCCATCACATGATGCATCATAACCGTCTTGTTTTGAAGTTTGTTTATAGAGATTTAGGAAACAGGTAAAAACATTTGTTTGCGAAGGTGTGATGCTACCTATTTTTTGGTTGATTTCAATATTATTCATGAATTATTACTAATGGGCCACATCAACTTTATAATTTTTTGTTAGATTATCGGTCTTTGTTATCGGTACATAATACAAAATATAAGTCTTGATTTGTATATTGAGTGAGATAGTTTTGTTGTTAAAAAGTATATGAGTGAATTTGTTTCATAAGAAGAACTTATAAACTTATAACTTCACGGAAGTTTCACGCTAATGGACCATATTTTACGGACAAGCTTATGCCAAGTAACATAATTTCATCTAATAAACTACATAGTCGAATTAGATTAAAAATATAACTCTATAAAAGTAGGCCATTATGTGCATATAAAGCCCAAAAAAGAAGCATGATGTCATAATCATCGGATGAATTCGTTAGCTTTTATCGTAGTTTTGAATTATTTTCTTATGGCATATGTGCAGAATTTGATATTGCATCCACGAGTACTCCATTTATCTTTATACTAAAAATCATGTCGGATGGCGACAAAAGCCTGCCAGGCTTTCTTTAAGCTTACTTTAACGTGTTTGTTTGTTTCTGATTTGAGTCGACTAAGTATATGTGTGTCCTCATTATTTGCACGTGTCCTCACTATTAGAGACTAAATAAGTCCAAGCCCGGTTTGTGGGTTTAAGGCATTAGGGTTTGCACTATTATAAATAATGATCAATAATAAATTATAACCAATGAGGTTTTCATTGTCTAATATGGTATCAGAGCAGAGTAGGTCTGATCCTCAAACCGAGGTGGCTATGTTGAGCCGCCTCCTTTACGCCGCCCCGTCAAATCCTCTCAACACCGATCTCTAAAACAAAACCTTAAAAAAATAAAAAAATAAAATAAATTCACCATTCAATCTATCTAGACGTGCTTAATGGTCTTGCTAAACCCAGACACAACAACCAAACTATCCAAAATGTCATTCAGACCATGCATCTTTATTATCAGTAGGAGGAACAAGATCGGTGATGACGATCTTGCAAACGATACGACGAGGAGAGCGAGGTTTGGTGATGATGACGTCATCAGATTCGTTGTAAGAAGAGTCGGTGGTTTTTGGATCAGAGCAAATGACTTGAATTTTGACACAAGGTTTTTGCCGGTGAATTCAGATTGTTGTTTGTTGATGATGGTTTGTTTGAATCTTTTACTTATATAGTTGTTGTCTGCTATGGCTGATTAATAAGTTTTGTTTAGGTTGATGATGGCATAAGTGATGGGTGGTGATTGATGAGAAGGGGATTATTATAGGGGATTTATTATTATGTTTTGAATTGTGGTTAAAAAAATATTTGTTTTGTTTTATTTTATTTTATTTTTCAGGTGAGAATACTTTGAATTATTTTCCGTTATAGAGATACTTTGAATTATCCCGTAATTTGTGTTGGTGAGAATCCTTTGAATTATTCTCCGTTATAGGGATACTTTGAATTATCCCGTAATTTGTGTTGGTGAGAATACTTTGAATTATTCTCCATTATAGGGATACTTTGAATTATCCCGTAATTTGTTTGTTTTGTTTTATTTCTTCTTTTCTAGTTTTACTACTCCAGTCTGAGCTTTCGCGATTTCGCCGCTCGGACCGCGGGGGAGTATTAGAGGCTAAATAAGCCCAATCTCGGTTTGTGGGTTTAGAGCATTAGGGTTTGCACTATTATAAATAGTGACCAATAATAAATTATAACCAATGGGGTTTTCATTGTCTAACACTCACAATCTTCATCTACTCATCGACTTCGATTCATCAAATGTCACGCCTTATCAAAGATTTCACCATACATCCTTCTTTTAGTTTCTCAATTTTGCCTAAATTTTATTCTAATACAAAACCTCCAATTTTGTGTTAGGAACTGAATGTGATAGCACGTGAGGTGCAGGTGTGAGCATAACTCACACGTGAGGTACACGTGACTTAACTCTCCACTTTAAGTCCTAACTAACTTTCCCGCCAGAAATGCATTTAAATAGTCATTAGTTGTCTTCATTTCATTTTAGTTTTTGATACACAAATTTCCTTGTTTTTTTCTCTGTTTCACTTGTAACCGTTTGTAATAAACTTGTAACAAACATCACCATTGATTCTTTAATAAAGCTTTCGACTTAATCAATTCTTATCTCATTTTATTGTCCAATCTTATTGTAATCTACTATCGGTCTTAACTGACCCTAGTGGTGCATATCAAGTGGTATCAGAGCTCCTATCTTGGCAGTTCTTGTATTTTGTTATGTGGGTTGTTCAGATTCCGGTCAAACAGTTAGTTTTCCGACGAGATTTTGATTTTTCTGGTGATTAATTGATCAAGAATCAGTTTGCTACACTGGCATTCTGATCATGATTGTATGTTATCCGTCAGAAACACAACCAAGTGTCAAATATTCATCGCGATCACAAGAACAACGCATAAGTGCTTAAATCCTTTGTTTTTGAATGAATGATCAGTTTTGAGTGATTTGAGTTGGCCAAGAACAGTTAAAAGTTGTTAGTATTATTCGACTGAAGGGAAAAGAGTAATCACTAGCAACACACAAGTCATAAAAAATTAACATACAATCAACAATAAGATCATGGTACCAACCACAAGAATTGCTTCTACCAGTCATAACAGTTTTGATGAAGGGCTAACAAGGGAATATTTAGATGCTCAGTTAGCAGAAATGAGAAATTTGATTACTACTTTTAGGCTCTAACAGAATCAGGTTTTGACTAATAAAGGAGGTAGACAAACCACTTAAGTTGGAAGGTTGGCAAAAGGAGAATTTTCAAAATTCCAAAATGATGATGTTAGGGGATGGGCATTTAGATGTGACCAAATTTTCCTCATTGACAATACTCCAAATGAGAAAAAGGTAAAAATTGTTTCAGTTCATCTGTCTGATAAGGCTTTACTTTGGCATAGATAATTTATTGGCATAAATGGAGATAATGTAGGTTGGGATGTGTATAAGGATGCTATTATTCAAAGATTCGGGTCAGTCTTTGAAGATCCTATGTTTGCTTTAAAAAATGCCAAATATGAAAAAAAATGCTAAAGAGTATCAAGATGTGTTTGATACATTGTCGTGTAGAGTTACTATTAATTAAGAACATGCTATAAGCTTATATTTATGGAGATTACCAACTGAGTTGGAAATGAGTGTTAGGATGTTCAAGCCTACAACACTTGCACATGCTTATTCCTTGACTAATTTGCAAGAAGCTATTCTTGAGGCTGTGAGAAAGAAGAATAAGCCAGCAGTGAATTCTAATGTGAGTAGATTTGGAAGTGGGGGATACTATAGAAATAATAGTAAACCAACAATTCTTCCTTTGCCTGCATCTACTAGTGCTTATAAGCCTAAACCAAACACCCCTATAAGGAGACAGTTTACTCAAAAATAGTATGAGGACAAAAGAGCTAAAAATTTGTATTTCTACTGTGATAATTTGGCTGATGAAGAGGAGTATGATGAGGAATTAGTAGAAATGCCTAATAATGATTTGATCCCACAAATCTCATTGAATGCTTTGTCTGGTGTAAGTTCTTACCAAACTATGAGGGTGGTTGGATTGGTGGCCAAACCACATGAGCTGCATATTTTGGTATATTCAGGGTCTACACATAACTTCTTAGATATACATGTAGCAAAGAGATTGAGCTGCAATATTAGAAGCACTTGTCCTTTATTGGTTAATGTGGCTGGAGGGAAACAATTAATGGCTGTTAGTGAGTGTAAGGGATTTAAATGGCAGCTAAAGGGGGAGACTTTTACTGCTGATGTGATGCTTTTACCTCTAGGAGGTTGTGACATGGTTTTGGGAATCCAGTGGTTGGCAACATTGGGAGACATCAAATGCAATTTCCAAGAGTTAAAAATGCAGTTTGTGTATAATAATAAGAAATTATGTTTAAGAGGTTCTAAGAAGGTTGAGGTTCATTAACTCTGATGACAGCTTCTGCCAATAAAGAAAATAAGTCTACAAAGGAAGACAGAATGCAAAAGGTAATTGATATGTATGCAGATGTCTTTGAAGTACCAAAGCAATTACCACCAATGAGATCTCATGATCACAAGATTCCTTTGGTGCCTAGAATACAACCAGTGAATATTAGGCCTTATAAACATCCTCTTGTGCAAAAGGATGCTATTGAGTCATTGGTCAAAGAACTATTTGAGGCTGGAATAATTAAACATAGCTAAAGTTTATTTGCTTCTCTAGTGGTCATGGTAAAAAAGAAAGATAATTCATGGAGAATGTGTGTGGATTATAGATAGTTAAACAAGAACACAATCAAGGATAAATTCCCAATTCCTATTATTGAAGAGCTGATAGATGAATTAAATAGGGAAGTGGTGTTTTCTAAAATGGACCTCAGGTCAGGATACAATCAAATAAGAATGTTTGAAGATGATGTAGCTAAAACAGCTTTTAAAACTCATGAAGGGCATTATGAATTTCTGATTATGCCTTTTGTCTGAACTAATGCACCTTCAATATTTCATGCTTTAATGATTGAAGTGTTCAGAGAGTTTTTGAGGAAATTTACCTTGGTATTTTTTGATGACATTTTGGTATACAGTAAGAGTGTGGATGAGCATTTGGAGCACCTTACAGATGTGTTAGCTAAGATGAGAGATCATAGTCTATTTGCTTTAATGATTGAAGTGTTCAGGGAGTTTTTGAGGAAGTGTGTGTTTGGAAATCATCAGGTGGAGTATTTGGGACATGTCATTTCATCCCAAGGGGTGGCTACAGATCCTGCAAAAGTTCAGGCTATGCAGACTTGGCTAGTACCTACAAATCTCAAACAACTTAGAGGGTTTTTGGGTCTTACTGGGTATTATAAAAGATTTATCAAAGATTTTGCTACCTTGAACAGACCATTGACTTAGTTACTAAAAGAAGATGCTTACAAGTGGAATGAATAAGCTCAAAATGACTTTTAGTTACTTAATGAGGCCATGATTAAAGCTCCAGTTTTGGGATTACTAGATTTTTAAAAGCCTTTTATAGTTGAAACTGATGCTCCGGGAGTGGGTATAGGGGCAATCCTAAAACAAGATGGGCATCCTATTGCTTATTTAAGCAAAACACTCTCTACTAGACACCAGGCTTTGTCTACATATGAAAAGGAGTTTTTGGTAGTTTTATTTTCCTTAGAAAAGTGGAGGGGCTACCTTTTGGACAGGCATTTTGTGATTAAAACATATCATTATAGTCTCAAATACTTGCTGAGTCAAAGAATAACAACTCTAGCCCAAATGAAATGGCTACCTAAGCTCATGGGATTTGACTATGAAGTGGAGTATAAACAAGGTAAAGATAATGTGGTAGCTGATGCTTTGTCTAGGAAAGAAAGAGAGAGGGAATGCTTAAACATCAATGCTACAATAGTCACTACTGAATTGTATGACAAAGTTAAGCAAACTTTGACCACAGATGACCGATTGAAAGCTATATGTACTAATTTAAAAGATGGGTAGATGAAAAAGCACTACTCTTTGGTCAATGAGCAATTGTTAAGGAAAGGGAAGTTGGTAGTGGGGGCCAATGAGCAGTTGAGACAAGAGTTGCTAAACTATTTTCATGATGGCTCAATTGGTGGGCATTCAGGGGTCAAGGTAACTACTCCCAAGACATGTTCATTATTCTATTGGAAACGGTTAAGGAAACAGGTGAAACAAATGGTAAGAGAGTGTTTGGTTTGTCAGAAATACAAGCTTGATTTATCTGCTTATCTTGGATTGCTATAACCATTACTAATTCTAAGGTCTGTGTGGTCTATCATTTCAATGGATTTCATAGAAGGAGTGCCTAAGTCTCAGGGTTATAATGTGATACTAGTGATGGTAGACAGGCTAACTAAGTATGCACACTTTATACCATTGGCACATCCTTTTACTACATTACGTGTGGCCTAAGCTTTTTTGGATAATGTCTGCAAATTACATGGAATGCCTGAGTCTATAGTCTCTGATAGAGACAAGGTTTTCCTGAGTTTATTTTAGAAGGAGTTGTTTGGATTGCTTAAAGTCAAACTACTCATGTCCTCTGCCTATCACCCTCAGACTGATGGATAAACTGAGGTTGTCAACAAATGCTTGGAAACATATTTGAGGTGTATGACAGGAGATCGTCCTAAAGAATAGAGCAAATGGTTATCATTGGCAGAGTTATGGTGTAATTCTAA
The DNA here is from genome assembly GCA_026074375.1 of Tanacetum coccineum. Classification (NCBI taxonomy): domain Eukaryota; kingdom Viridiplantae; phylum Streptophyta; class Magnoliopsida; order Asterales; family Asteraceae; genus Tanacetum; species Tanacetum coccineum. The sequence continues at coordinate 6,873 of BQNB010020549.1, forward strand.
TTACTATTTTCTATTAATACTACACCTTTTGAAGCTTTATATGGACAACCACCTCCTGTTCATGTTCCATATATGGGAGGGATAAGTAAGGTGGATGCAGTAGATAGATCATTTGAGGCTAAAGAGAAAGCGGTGCAGTTGCTGAAGTTACATTTAGAAAGGGCTCAGAATATAATGAAACAACACTCAGATAAGAACAGGTCTGAGAGAGTCTTGAAAGTGGGAGATTGGGTATAGCTCAAACTACAACATCATAAACAAGTGTCACTCAGGCAAGGGAAACAGAATAAATTTTCTCCTAAGTACTTTGGTCCATTTAAAATCATCAGCAGGGTAGGAGATGTAGCTTATAAGCTACAATTGCCTAAGTACTCCCAAATACATAATGTCTTCCATGTTTCACAATTAAAGAAGTGCAAGGTTAACCACCACCAACCGGCTACAATACCTTTACCACAGATGAACAAGGAGGGTTTAATTGAGGTGCAACCATAAAATTGTTAGAAAGAAAGATAGTGAAGCAAAGGAATGCAGTGACAGTCTATGGCTTGATTCAGCGGACTAATAGTGGTACTCAGGATGCTACTTAGGAAATGCTTGAAGACTTATGCAAAAGATTTCCTGACTTTGAATTGGATCCTTGAGGACAAGGATCCTTTTAAGGATGATGGAATGTTAGGAACTAAATGTGGTAGCACGTGAGGTGCAGGTGTGAACATAACTCACACATGAGGTGCATGTGACTTAACTCTCCACTTTAAGTCCTAACTAACTCTCCTCAGAAATGCATTTAAATAGTCGTTAGTTGTCTTCATTTCATTTTAGTTTTTGATACACAAATTTCCCTGTTTTTCCCTCTGTTTCACTTGTAACCGTTTGTAAAAAACTTGTAACAAACATCACCATTAATTCTTCAATAAAGCTTTCGACTTAATCAATTCTTATCTCATTTGATTGTCTAATCTTATTGTAATCCACTATCGGTCTTAACTGACCCTAGTGGTGCGTATCATTTTTTGATTTTCGATGTGGGTTTATGGTGTTAATTTTTTGAATGCCAGTTGATTCGTGTGGTGTTGGAACAACACTGTTGGTGTAGTGTTGTTGGTCTTCATGACAGAAACACGAGTACTTTGATTGCTTATATATGCTTATTATGCTTTCGTTCAGTTTTTGAAACATGTGAATTGTAGTGTTATTGATTATAACAGGTTGTCATGGATATGAAAATGTTTGGTTTAAGCTGTGATTCTTCGCGCATTAGCATGGCAAATCATTAGGTTTGCAGCCATGCCGGATGTATCTGCTTTTTTGGATATTTAATCTGTTTGACCCTCATAGACAAGGTGCAATTGAGATGAGATATATATGAGATGTATATTATGTTGTTCATCATAACTTTGATTGCTTATATATGCTTATTGCGCTTTTAATTTTGCTTTATATATGCTTATTGCGCTTTTAATTTGCTTCTATGAGTTGAGAATGTTGGTGATATTGATAACCACAGGTTGTGATGAATTAAAACATGTTCGATTAAGGGTATGGTCGTCTGCATCTTGGCGAGGCAAATTATTAAGTTTGCAGCCATGGCGGATGTATCCACTTCTTCGGTTTTTAACATGTCAGAGTCTCATTGCCATTGGGCTTACGTCGGTCTCTTTGACTGAATTGCAAGAATGTTGTTATTTTTAGTTTACTGGAAATGAACACTGTTGTTTTCAATTTTATGTATGTGTTGTTGTTTGTGGTATCGTCTAAAGAGAGTCGTGTAGCCTTTTGTCGCCACTCGACATGATTCTTAGTATACGGTACAACATGATGGAATGTTTTGGTTGTTTATGTTTCCAGATAGATACGTGATGGTAGGGGCTATGATATTGATATTGATTATAAGAGGTTGTGACGAATTTAAACATGTTTGATTAAGGTTGTGGTCATCTGTATTTTGGCGGGGTAAATTATTAAGTTTGCAACCATGGCGGATGTATCCCCTTCTTCGAACTTTAACCTATCTAAGCCTCGTACTCGATTATGTTTGCTATGCACAGGTAATTATTTATAAATTAATGTTCTTTTTTTTATTAAAGGCTAATGAATTCGATTTACATTTGTTTCTCCAAACTTGAATGCAGTTAGAATGAAACCTGTAGGTGCAGCTTTAGCAGTAAAGATATTGTTTTTTCACATGTTCGGTAGGCTCAATACATGTTGCTACAACATTCCTAAAAGCACATATATCAGCTTAGCTTTCGTGTACATTGGATTTGAGTCGTGTTGATGACTTTTGTGGGTAAATTTCTCACTTTACATATGTTTTTTCTCAATAGTTAACACATTGGTCTCTACATTAGAATAATGTAGGCTTTTCCCCCCCCTCCCCCCCTTCCCCCCCCCCCCCCCCCCCCCCCCCCCCCCCCCCCCCCCCCCCCCCCCCCCCCCCCCCCTCCCCCCCCCCCCCCCCCCCCCCCCCCCCCCCCCCACCCCCCCCCCCCCCCCCTTTCCGACCAAAAGCCTGTGTGGCTCTCTTTGGGCTTACTTTGGCATGTTTGTTTGTTTGTTTCTGATTTGGGTCGACTAACTTTATACATGTCAAATATCACACCTCCAACATTCTTTAATCATATGAAACTTTGATTTGCAAAAGGGTATTGTTGGAGTAAAATAGGCAAACGTGTATGAAAATTAACATGTTTTAATCATATGAACTGACGCCATTGCAGGTTATCCTTTTATTTTTACGAACTATAGGCAATGATGATACTCCAACATTTGTGAGGTCTTTATTGATAATGAAGTGTCAAACCGCCATGTATCTTGGCAGGGCATTGCCAACAAAGAGGTGTTTGCAGCCATGTTGTCACACCCCGCCAAGGCGGAAACATGAGGCGTTACATCATGGATATCATCACAACACAATGGTGTCAACAATAGAGAATCACTACATGCAAAACTAAAAAACTAAAAGACATGATGTGTCATGACAATACAAAAACAAAGGACCGAATCTTGTATTAATGAAAAAGGGTTCATCAATACAAAGATAATGTCTTACAAACTATTACCAAACTAATAAAATAACATTCAAGAATTCATGCAAACAATTATGAAACGAAATCAAATAAGAACTTCCAATGCCAGCCTAATGGTCTCTCTAGCCACTTTTATTAACTTCAACACCTTCATAACGCTCGCTTGAAAATGATGCTTAAAATGTCAACACAATGGTTGGTAAGAGTCATAGGTTTACGACACCAATTCAAGATTTAAATCAATTACTGTGATTAATAAAAAAACAAAATATGGCAGGACAATTAAGCTGACTATTATACATGCTAACATGCATTCGTCTAAACAATCATCATTAGGACGAAACGTGTCCCCCGATCCAAACCACAAAGTTTGTCTTACAGTCATAGAGAGGAATGTATCCCCGATCCCAGACTCTTGGTACCGTATCTACATAATAACATACCCACACAAAGTAGGCGAAACCTCATACCCACAAAGTAGGCGAAAACCAATCCAATGTCATACCCATAAGGTAGGCAAAACCAATACAACATCATACGACATGCAGCACATATACATATAATAGCTACATAAAAGTCCATGCGTCAATTAAAACCACATAATCACAGTAATTAAAACATTTCAAAACATATTTTACATCATTTCCATCCCAAGAAAATATAGTAAAATGGGACTATGAAACTCACCTGATGCTCAGCTACTTGACAAAACCTTGCACACGATCTAAACACAACAAAACACAAGTTACACTCTGTTAGGATAAATGCCCAAGCCAATGTAACAATCATATGATGGACTTCTAAACCTTACCTAAGTTTATAATCCTTTAAATGCATCTCCCAATTCATTTTCATACTCTATATGACCTTAACCATTAACTTCCAACTTTTTAGTTTCCGGCAGAAATTTAGTCACTTTATGACCACAAATAAAATACTATAACACCTAGTTGATGGTTCTCCTTACATCCCCTAGCTCTCCAATGAGTTTTGAGCTACTGTGATTTCTTAGAAAAAATAATACTAAGTGGAACTATTTTATAAAAATTCGTCATTACAAAGTACTCAGATTCGGATCTGAACGCACACCAAAAAGTTTGACGTCATTAAAAATACTTAGAAAATGTTTTAGTGTTAGCCCTTTGAACTGAAGTTAATAGACACCTAAAATATGACTCATGATTTTTGGATAACCCTAATTTGAATTTTAAGTAGGGGTTTTACTCCTCGAAATCTGACCTAAATCTGACCTGAATTTACTGTTTTAACAACTTTTCTTGCGAAAATTATTTGACTAACTTCCCGACCTCAAAACCTTTTGCGGCTAGACTTTTTCGAAACTAGACTCTCTGAACTTATCAATAGACATAAGATTCATCAAAAATCTCGTTACCAATCATGAGATAACACTCGAACAAGATGACTCCAAATTCTGCTCAACCCTAAATTCAATTCTATCGCGTTCTAACTCTAACCGAATACATCAAAACGCATCTAATCTATCCCCAATCAATCCTAATTAGTCCAATATCCCTTAATTACATATTTTATAAAAACCCTAATTCCATCATTAAATTGTTACATAAGTTTTTAAAGAAGATTGAATAAAAGGGATTAAGAAAACATACCTAAAACCTTTGATTTGTTAACACAAACCACCACTTAGATCTTGAATAAAAAACACTTTTTTTTTCTTTGATGTTCGACCGGCCAAAAACAAAAAGAGGGAGAAGAGGGATTTGATTTATATAGGAAAACCCTAATACTCTAATCCTTATCAAAAACAAATTTGTATTTCATTTAAACTCTTTTTTTTCATTTTCTTTCTCCACCGATCGGCCAAACACCCTTTTATATTTTTATTATTTTTTGTTTTTAATTATTATTATTCACACCAAAACCTATAATTTTTTGATATTTTTATAAAACCTTTTATTTACTTCAAAACCCTTTAAAGTTAAACTAGCTTAATTAATTATGAATCAAATTCATTTCTATATATATTTTTCCTAACTTATTACTACTAAAATCTATCTAACTAAATTTCTAAACTTAATTTTCTATTCTTACGAATTCCTATTATTTAAATACGTAAATACATAATACGTACACATAAATACATACACACATAAAATTATACCATCATTTTCATTATCACAAAATGTGAACAAAATGAAAAATGCCCATAACAACCATGTCCTCAATCACATTGAGACGATCACGCTCCTTGGATTGGTAGCCAAACTCACATAAGATCACATAACCACATAATTACTATAACACATAATGAAACTCAAGTCAATGCTAACGGTTGACTAACCTGCTCAAAGCACAGTTGTCACAGTATCCCCTCCTTAGGAAAATCTCATCCCGAGATTTAACCACTAGATTCACCAGCATTAGTAACAAACAGTTGGGGATACCTAGCTCTTATATGGTCCTCGCGCTCCCATGTAAACTCAAGACCACGCTTTAAATTCCAATGCACTTTAACAATCGGAATCTTACTATGTTTTAAAGTCTTAACCTCCCGGTCCATAATCTCTACGGGTTTCTCGACAAAATGAAGAGTTTCGTCGACCTTGATCTCGTCCAATGGCACATGCAAGCTTGCATCCGCCAAACATTTTTTTAGATTTGACACATGGAATGTGTCGTGTACCTCACTTAATTCCTTTGGCAACCTTAACCTATAAGCTACAAGGCCAATCCTTTCAAGGATTTTGAATGGTCCTACATACCTCGGTGCCAACTTACATTTCTTTTCAAAACGCATCACGCTTTTCCAAGGTGACACTTTCAGTAACACTTTATCTTCAACCTCAAACTCTAGGGGCTTACGTCTATTGTCAGCATAGCTCTTTTGGCGATCTCTCACCGCTTTGAGTTTCTCTTTGATTAAAACTACCTTGTTGGTTATCTCTTGCACCAACTCAAGCCCAATCAAACTACTTTCCCTAATCTCAGCCCACAGAACGGGCGACCTACACTTCCTTTCGTACAATGCTTCAAATGGAGCACACCGAATGCTCGAATGATAACTATTATTGTAAGAAAATTCTACTAACGGTAGGTGAACATCCTAATTGTCACCGAAATCTATCACACACGCCTTTAACATATCTTCCAAAGTCTGAATTGTATGCTCACTTTGTCCATCCGTTTAAGGATGATAAGTTATACTCATATCCAATCGTGTCCCTAAACCCTTTTGTAATGTTTGCCAGAATCGCGATGTAAAACGTCCATCTCGATCCGAAATGATCGACACAGGAACTCCGTGTCGAGCGACTATCTCATCGATGTATAATCTTGCTAGTCTCTTGATAGGTGTAAAATACACATATCTATTTATACCTAAAATAACCCAAATAAACCCAAAACAGACCAAAAATGGCAAAAATATGCTTGTATTTGTGTTTTGTGTATGCAGGTACGGATAAGTCAAAAATCACAAGAAAACAGTCAAAAGTGAGCAAACACGGACACGAGAATCAGAAGAGTACAAAGCCGAAGCCTCAAAAGCCAAAGCCTTAGCTTTAAATCCTTTTATAACATCCTCAAGGGCCAAACTTGCCATTTCTCGGAAGTTATTTATAACTAGAAAAAGAGAAAAGAAAGACAAGGGCTAAATGTGTTAACTTCCTAAAGATCAACAGTTTTAACTGTCGAAAAATAGGCGGGAATCCCCATTTACTATTCATCGTCTCTCCCATTTTCACCTCCATGGTAAAACAAAGGGCAAATCAAAATTAAAGGGTGCGTTGGTCAATTCAAGGAAGCACAAGCACAAATGAAGGGTCAAATTAGTCTAATCAAGGGGATACTTATCCTAGCCCAAGCTCAAAGTCCACGTAATCAATGGTGAAAGCACAAATTTATGTGGGTTTTTGTGCTAAACTACTCACAAAAGAAGCACAAACGTCACATCAAGGGAATGACACGCTGGCAATCCTCAGGTGTCCACATCTTGATCAAACGGCCACAATTGATGATCAAATGATTGATTAAATGAATGGCAGAGATTGAAGATTGGAGAGCAGGGCTAGAGGTCCTAGAAGCTTCAGCTGGGCACTATAAAAAGACCTCATTCTCACACACACAAAGCGTCTAGTCTTTTCTTTTTAATCTAGATTTTTTTAGTAGTCGATTCTAGTTTTTATATAATTTTTAGCTTAATCCGTAATTTTACTTAAATGTTCTTGTAATTTCCTTTTCTAGTAATGTAATTCAGTTTTCAATTAATGAAATTCAGTTTTAATTTGTCATAAGCTCTTCTTATTTTCAACCTTTAAGCTCTCTTAATAAGCTAAAATTGTCTCAATAAGCTACTTATAAGCTCTTTCAGTCTATAAGCTGAAATAGAGCTGTTTGAATTCAGTATTAACCTTATCTAAACCTTAAATCAGTTTAATCTCATATGGATCTTATTGTATCTAAGCTTTTGGAAGGGGATCTTACCTTGGAAGAGATCCCAAGGACTTATACTCTAGCTTATTCATAAGCTAGAGAGCTAGTAGCTGCCTTTATTGGTTCCTTTTGTTTAGCTAAAGGATCAAGTGAGTTTCTCTTTTTATTCATCTCTAATTTCAGTTTTAAATTGCTTAGTTTTAGTTTATATGCTTAATATTGTTTATTTGCTTATTCTCTTTGCTTGTTAATGTTTAAATATCTCTTCTAGTGCTATTTAGTTATGTGTTTTCATCTGTTTTTGCTTAAGTAGTTATAGATCTTTAGTTATCAATTTCTGAAAAAACTCTAAAATCCAAAAAATATTTAGTTTAATTATGTTTAAGATCTTAGAATTTTTGCTTATTCATGTTGTGTAATCCCATGATTTTAAGATTGTTTTTAAGCTAATTTTTATCTGGATATAAGGCTTGTTCATTTAAATTCTCTTAAAAAGGCTTTTCTCTGCCTGTAAAAATGGTAAAGTGTGTTTGGTTAAGTGGCACGCTTGATTTTGCACTAACATTATTAACATAAGTTAATACTGCTGAGCCTTTACACTACCAGTACTAACTTCCAAGTTAGTACTGCTTTCAACAAGTAAGTACGTAACTTTAATCCAATAGAATTAATTTAGTTTTTAGCTTATTTAGATTTAGTTTTCATTCTCTAGCTTATTTCGTTGCTTATTTAGTTTTCATAAGTCAAAATTGCACCTCAAGTGAAAGTACTGCTGATTTTTTTTACACTAGCAGTACTAACCCAAGTTAGTACTGCCGTGTTCTTAGCTTAATTCAGATAAGTAATTTTAGGATTTAGCTTATCAAACTCAGTAGGACTTAAGTTTTAATATAGCTTAATTCATTTTAAGTCTTAATTTGCAAGTTCTAGCTTATTTTCCTAGTTAAATTTAACTGTCAAAAGTCATAAAAACTTGAAAAATCCAAAAACAGTACTCAGAATCTTTAGGATTTAAATTTGATAATTTAGCTTATGGATCTAAATTTTCTAGCTTAATTAGATAGATTATAAGTCGTTTTATAAGTCCTTTAAGTTTCAAAGTCTAGTTTAGCTTATTTAAGTCGTTAGCTTCTTTGAGTTTTTCATTTTAAGCACTTTTCAAATTTCACCTTAATTCGGGCCTTAGTTTGTTGTCGGGATAGATTCTCAGGGTAGAAAGTGTAACTTTTCGAATTGGGGGATGGGTTTAAATTGTTTTTCATTAGTCCCTCCGTTAGTTTGTTTAGTTTTCCGTTTGTTTCTTAGATAATTGCTCCATTAGTCCTTAGTTAAGTTTTAATTAGGTTAATTAAATTTAATTCTATTTGGGTTGATTTTTAATTAGTTAATTAAACTTTTATAAAAAGAATAAAAATTAGGGCTTTTGTTTTTTAATGATCGTTCGCACTATTTTCTTTCTAGTAAAATTTAGTTTACATTTTTAGGAAATTAAAATTTATTTACTTGCTTAATTGTCATATTTGTTGCTTTTTTTTAATTTCATAGTAATAGGCATTATCCAAAATATCTTTGTTCCATTCAAATCAGGATCCGAACTTAAAACGTGGTTTCAATTTCACTAGTCATTGGGGAAACGACCCGGGTGATCATACTTACCCGGTTAAACATACGTATATTATATATATTATATTATTTTTGTAAGTCTTAACTTTTTACCTTGGTTAAAGGTGAATAGTTGGAATTTACCTAAGTAGTATTATTATTATATATTTTATAGGTACGTAAGACTGCAAATCAGTTTTTGGCGCCGCTGCCGGGGACTAGTGTCTACGATTACTACGTTTTTGTTTGTCGATTTGGTTTGAAGATCCTTTCGTCCTCGAAAGTTTCATTCTTGTTTTTAAAATTCAAAAATAAAAAAAAATCAAAAATATAAAAAGTAAAAAATATTTTCCTTTTCTTTTTAGTATAAGTAAAAGATAAAAAAAATAGAAAAATCAAAAACATAAAAAAAAAACTTGTCCTTTAAAAAGAAATAAAATAAACAAAGTTGGTAATCGAACACCAACAAATAATATCTTCTATTGAGATATTATCAATTTCAATTTCCGGTGAAACTTGGACATTGTTCCAAAATCGTAATCAAAGATTTAACCACTTTGCCATTTGTGTCTTCCCTAAAAATCAGTACGGCTCACCTTGAAAAGAAAATTCAAGAGCTACCGTGAAGTAGTTGATTTATTTGGTTTAAGTCTCTTGTCGTGTATCCGTATTAAAAAATATAAATATATATATAAATATAATATAACATTTTAGTAAAATGTTATGCATTTTAATTTTCAGTTTTTTCTTTTTATGCGCACCGTTCTGCAATCTCGTAGACGCTCAACAACAAACTCTTCCGTTGTTTTGAAAATTTTATTTAGAAGATCCAATGTTGAACAAAACGTTGTTCCAATTGCCAACAATCCGAACAATGGCCAAATGTTTTACAAGCACCCATCGATGGGTATAGAAGATGCTATAGTGTTCCACCGATCAATGCTAACAATTTCGACACAAGCAACCTTTAATCAATCTTGTGCAAAGCAACAAGATTTACGGGTAGACAAGATCCCACAACACCTCCGAATTTTTTAACAAAGTCACTCAACGATTAGACATCCAGAAAGTTCGAACACTTCGAGTAAAGCTTTTGCTTTTTCTTTTTCCTAAGACGGTGAAGCCCGATATTGGTTAGACAAGGAACCTCCTAGATCAATTCTCACATGGGACGACCTTGTTTCAAAATTCATAAACCAATATTTCCCACCTTCAAAAACCACTTACTACGAAATGAGATCATTACCTTTTACCAAAAACCAAAACGAAGCCCTTTAAATGAAGCAGGGAACTGTTTCAAAGGACTCCTTCGTCAATGTCCTCACCATGTCTTTCGGACTCCACCAACTCGATACTTTTTACAACTCCTTTGAAATTCAAACGATCAAATGCCTTAGATTCTGCAGCAGGTTTGGCAATTTCTTGGACAAAATGCCCCAAGAAGGTTTAGGCGATATTGAAAGCAAGCCAAAAGTTCGTTACTTCCAGGATCGTGCTAATGATTCAAGAGTGAGTACGATGCTCCACTTCTAATTACTTCATCTTCTAATAATTCTTTCGATATGCAACAAAATTCCAGCTTCTCTCGAGGATAAGAGACTATCAAGATGAACCAAATGATGGAATCAAATGAAAGCTCTTAGTTGTACTACTACCTGCAACCAGTCAAAGCAGTTGAGGAAGTTTGTGCCTTGTGGATCAAATCACCATTTTAACCTTTGTTCCGTTGACACAGTGGAAACTATTTTCCCCGTCTTTCAAGACAAATCAGCAATTTCAACAATCTGCAGCAGTTGGCAATTTTCTCCAAAAGAAACCATACCGTTCCTATTTGGCAATTCAAAATGAACCACCGGGTTCAACACCCGATATGTCCAAACCAACCAAAACCGATACCAAGGAACCAATTCTAATTTCAACCAAAACCGTGGAGGAAACTTTAATCAAAACCGTCAAAACAACCAAAACCAAGTTTACCAATCTTCACCATACCAAACACCAACCAATCAATCAAGTTTTACCTTACCAACCTCCAACAAATAGTGTTTTGAAAACAGATTTGAAAGCAACGTCAAAGCAAACGTTCAGTTAAAAGATGTGCAACATCAAAATCAAGGATGCAAATCAAATTGGGCAAATGTACAAGATTGTTATCAAGCCTTTGCACCAGTTTGATGATTATAAAGGCAATTCCAACCAACCTTCAACTTCAAGTTCTTTACCAAGCAATACCATTCCAAACCCAAGGAATGAAGCCAAGGCAATTACAACTCGTAGTGGTGTTTCATACGATGGACCTCCGATTCCGCCGCCGGTGGTGGAAAAGGAAAGTGAGGTGACAAAGGATACGAAGCTACCAAGCACCGAAGATATCCAACCTCCTCCATTAGTTCATGAACAAACCAAAGACAAAGAACCAATCGAAGAGCCTTCTTTCGTTGCCAACAAAGCCAAACCTAATTTACCTTACCCATCGAGACTCAACAAACAAAAGATTCGTGAAAAGGATGATATCCTAGCTTCAAAGTTTATGGAAATCTTCCGTAATCTTCACTTTGAGCTAAGTTTCGCGGATGCTCTCATTCATATGCCAAAGTTTGCTCCAATGTTCAAAAAGATGCTTAATAACAAAGACAAGTTAATTGAGTTGACCAAAACACCATTGAATGAAAATTGTAGTGCGGTTGTCCTTAAAAAGCTTCCAGAAAAGCTAGGTGACCCCGGTCGATTTCTCATTCCATGTGATTTTTCAGAGTTCGATAGTTACTTAGCCCTTGCCGATTTAGGAGCTAGTATCAATCTCATGCCTTTATCCATCTGGAAAAAGCTTCAACTCTCAGGCCTAACCGAAACAAAAATGGTATTAAATTAGCCACCTACTTTTCCAAACCAACCGGTGTAGCTGAAAATATTTTTGTCAAAGTAGGGAAATTTTACTTTCCCGCCGACTATGTTGTTCTAGATTTTATAGCCGATCCTCGAGTACCGTTGATACTCGGGCGACCCTTTCTTAGGATGGATCATGCTTTAATCGATGTTTACGAAGTGAAAAAAGTAAGGGGAAGATTACTCTAGGAATGATTGATCAATCGTTAACCCCTTAAATGTTGGTGATGCACCTTCCAATTTCATACAACAATCTCGAATCATTGAAGAAGTTGAATCTAATCGATGTTTTTACTTGTGAAGAGTACGCCACAAGAAGTACTTGATTTTTCTGATTCCGTTCTTACTACAATCTTCTCCGCACATCGATCCGATTGTTTTCTACTATCACACCAACCTTACCATCCATTTGAAGAAAAGTGATTTTCACTCTTTGAAGAAGCCGATGCATCCATAGCAAACGATTATGAACCAGTTATCACCAGTTTTCAATGCTACGTACTATGATCCCGAGGGTGACATTCTCATTCTCGAGGCACTCCTAAATAGTGAACCATTACCTCCTCTACCAAACCAAGGTAATTACTTTCCAGAAAATCAAAGAGATCTCAAAGTTGTTGAACCAAAGACATTTTCAGTCGAATAGCAACTACTAACGAACCAAAGGATGAATCCCGAAGTCTAGCTTTAAAGAGTTACCTCCGCAACTCGATATGCGGCTTAGAGGAAAATAAAACCAAGCTTCCAGTGATAATTTCAAAAGATTTGAGCCAAGAAGAAAAAACCTCACTCATCAACGTTTTGAAAAACCGAAAACAAGCAATTGCTTGGAAACTTTCCTGACATCAAAGGCTAGATCCAGATTTTGGCTCCTCACCAAATCCTTTAGAAGATGATTACCAACCTTCATTGCAACAACAAAGGAGGGTTAAACCCTAAATCCTCGATTCATCAGAAAGAAGTAGAAAAACTTCTTGACGCGGAATTGATTTATCCAATATCGGATAGTCCCCATGGGTAGTCCAGTCTATTGAGTTCCTAAAAAAGGTGGTATGAACCTTGTCACAAACGAGGGAAAATGAGCTGGTGCCTGCAAGATTAAGTCACGGGATGGAGAAGTTTGTACGACTACCGAAAAATTAAACGAAGCAAACTTTGTAAAGACCATTTTCCGGTACCATTCATGACCGATGTTAGAGCGATTAGCCGGTAACGAGTTTTATTGTTTCTTAGATGGTTTTTCAGGGTACTTCCAAATTCCCATTGATCCTAAAGATCAAGAAAAAACTACTTTCACGTGCCCATACGGAACTTTCGCGTACCGTCGTATGCCATTCGGTTGTGCAAAGCACCCTGATACTTTCCAACGTTGTATGATATGCCATTTTTCACGACATGATTAGAAAAAAACGATGGAAGTTTAATATTGACGATTTTTTCAGTTTTTTTGTGAGATTCTTTTTTCCTCGTGTCTTTCCAATTTAGATAAAATTAATAAAAGAGTTGAAGACAACCAAATAGCATAAAATTGGGAAAATAGCCCATTCATGGTTAAAGAGGCATTGTTTAGGACAAAAGATCTCTAGAAAAGGAATTGAAGTCGATAAGGCTAAAGTTGATGTAATTTCTAAGTCAACCTCAATCCAATCACCGTCAAGGAATTCGAAGTTTTCTCGGAGCATGCTGACTCTATCAGAAGAATTTATCAAAGACTTTTCCAAATCTCTCGACCCATGACCATCTCTTAGAGAAAAACACACCATTCATTTTTTCGGAGATTGCATACTAGCTTTTCAAACATTGAAAAAGAAGTTGACCGGAAGCTCCAATTCAAATTGCTACCGAACATTGGGATCAACTTGAAATCATGTGTGATGCAAGTGATTACGCAATAGGTGCGGTTCTAGGACAAAGGATTGAGAAACATTTTCGACCCATTCATTACGCTAGCAAGACAATGACTGAAGCAGAAACTAATTACACAACAACCGAAAAGGAGATGCTTGCAGTTGTTTATGCTTTTCGAGAAGATTTCGTATCATATCCTAATCATGAACCAGAGAGTGTTGTTTATACGAGAACCATCCGCTTTGAAATACCTCCTCACAAGAAAGACTCCACAGCAGATTGCATTCGCTGGGTCTAACTTCATCAAGAATTTGATTTAAAGTTATCTATTACAATGAGCTGAACACTCTATGCAGCTGATCACATCTCCTCGTCTTGAAAATCTATACGAAAATGTAATTGATCAAGAGAGATTACCAAAGAAAAAAGGGGGACTTTTCCTTAGAAAGACTTTAAGTGTTTTAACTTACACAAAGACCAAAGTACCCCGTGGTTTGCCGACTTTGCTAACTACCACGCAGGGAACTTCATTAAAAAAAGAATGTCAACTCAAGAGAAAAACAAGTTCTTTAAAGATGTAAAACATTATTTTTGGGATGACCCTTTTCTTTTCAAGACTTTGCGGATCACATAATCGAAGGTGTGGTAGATGCAAAGAAGCTTTCGAAATTCTCAAGCTGTCATAGTGGACCCACCGGGGACACTACTGTGACCCAACATTACCGCTAAGAAGATTTTTGATGCCGGTTTTTATTGGCTACCATTTATAAGATGCCTACGAATTTGTCAAAACTTGTGGAGCATGTCAAGACAAGGCAAAATCTCTCACCGTGATGAGATTGCCTCAAAATGCAATCCAAGTTGTGAGATTTTCGATATATGGGGTATCGATTTTATGGACCGTTTCACATCCTAGGGTTAACAAATAATATTCAATAGCATCGAGAAACTTTCAAGTGGTTGAAAGCAAAAGCGCTCCAGACAACGAAGCTAGGGTAGTTGTTTAAGTTTCTTAAAATCCCTTTTCTCACGATTCGGTGCTCCAATAGCAATCAAAAGCGATCTGGGACCCCATTTTTGTAACGACAAATTTGATAAGGTTATGTCTAAATATGGTGTCACCCATCGTCTTTCGACTCCTTACCACCCTCAAACGAGTGGTCAAGTTGAAGTCACGAATCGAGGTCTCAAAAGAATTTTGGAGAGGACGGTCAGAGAAAACCGTGCCTCATGGTCAGACAAGCTAGATGATGCATTATGGGCTTTTAGAACCGCTTACAAGACTCCAATTGGATGTACTCCGTATAAGTTAGTTTATGGAAAAGCATGTCACTTACCAGTTGAATATGAACACAAATCCCCCCCCCCCCCCCCCCCGCAAAATTGGGCCCTCAATACCCGCAAGCCATCTTCGATTTAAAGACCGCGGCGAACATCGAAAGCTGTCAGCTTAATGAACTTAGCGAGCCTTCGTGGAGTCCAGCTACGAGAATTCATTACTCTATAAGGGAAGACGAAAGAAGCTTACACATTCCAAGATAAAGGAACCAAACTTCAATTGTGCGTGAATCAAGTCCTTCTCTCAACTCCCTATTAAAGATTTTCTCCGGAAACTCAAGTCCCTTAGGTCCGGACCTTTCACAATCACCAAGTTTATCCGTATGCACTGTCCCAAGTTATCTCATGCAGAATGGTTCTACTCTCAAAGTCAATAGCCACCTTTTTGAAGCATTACTATGAGGGATACACCACCAATGGTTAATCCAGGACCTCCAGACTTCCCCCCTATGACGAACTGAAATCAGGGATCGAGTCGAGCTTGCGACTCGGTAACCAAAAACAAGCCGCATCGTGGGCAGTTCACCCCCATGGCCTTATCATTTATATTATCTTATCTAATGTGTTGTTTGAAGAGGCTTGTTCTACTTCATCCGATTTCTCGATGTTTGTTGCTTGTTTGTTGCTGTGATTTTTGCAGGATTCTCCCAACAATTTCCTTGAAGCTTCTCGTGTCCGGTTGTTGTTATCCGTCTTCTACTCGAGCTTCTCATCCTTTGTGTGAATTAATTTGGGGAGATCCATATCCTTTCATATAATCGATTAACGTAATCTTTTTTGCATAATTCATAAACGGCTTAGATTTACGTAGAGACCCGACTTTAAACATTGAGGACAATGTTTCGTTTTAGTTTGGGGAAGGGAATCTATCGATTTGATGTTACTTGCTTATTGTTTTGTTCTTACGTACCCGTTTTTCCCACAAAAATAGCAAAAATTTAAAAATATTTTAGTCAATTTTTTAATTTAAAATATAAAAAAAAAAGACAAAAAATTATTAAAAAGTGTTAAACAAAAAGGTAGGTTTTTCCGTTGTAAGAATAAAGAGTAATTTTTGACCCGATTGTACGTTTTGAGTTATAGCTTTCTCTGCCTAACAATTATTGAGATAGTTTGTGCTAAGACTCATTTAGACTTTAAACATCTAGACATGAAAAATCGTTTAGTAAATGAAGACTTGTTGCAATCTCATGTAGAAATTTAAATCTCCAAGTTGGAATTTTTATATAGGCTAAGCAATAGCCAAAAATTTCTATTGTGAAGAACAAGAAATGATAGTTGTTATTAATAAGTCAAGGACGTAAACTAAATAGTTTGGTTTTTCCTTACACTCAAAAGTAATTAATTGTGCTTTTTCACCCATTAGCTTTTTCACTTTTATCTGAATGGTGTAATAAATAAAGTTGTATGGTTTTTTGTCAAATAATTAGTTAATAGAAGTTTTCTTTAGTTCCTTTGTGATAGGATGATACACATCATGAATACTTAATTTGGCTTAAAAATACTAAAATAATAAAATAAGTATCTCTCCAGATACTTCAACGTGTCGGAGGCGTGGCCGATGTTTGGAGTTTCATATAAGGGTAGAGTCCGGTTCATAATAAGTAGGATAACCCTTGTCGACTCGCAATCGATGTGCTTCGAGATACAAGCACCGTTTTACATATAATCCGAAGTCGAAATATGTTTGCTACATCTTGTCGGAGGCGTGGCCGATGTTGTAGCCTACTAAAGGACTGAGGTTTAATAATGTTGCTTTATTTTTGTCTTACTTTGTACCTTAAAGAGCCTAAGGGTATATGGTGCAAATAAGATTGGTTCATTCTTGTCTTAAAGAGCCTTAGGGTATATGACATGAATGGTGCCTTGCTTAAGTAGCCTAATAAAAGCCAAATTTTGGTTGCCTCGATGTGGACTTTATTCTTGATAACATTTGATCTTTTGAAGAGAGCTAGGAGTTAATTATTGCGTTCTTAACCATTACACTTTATTTTTGGAATTAATAAGTATCGAAACAAAAGTCTTAAAGAGCCTTCGGGTATATGACTTAAGTAAAATCTTGAGATACAAAAGTAGGATTTACGGGAGGAAAAGTAAGTACACAATTAGTATTTATGAGTAGTGTTAGTGTCATGACTTGTAATTAACGGTGATCTTGTTTTTAAGCTTAGCATGGGAAAAGTGAAAAATCGGGGATGACGAAATTATCTTTTAGACACTTAATTGTGCTTTTTGTTCTATGATCCTAAAAGTTACCAATGAGGTAATGAAAACAATACATTATGTCAACACAAATAAGTTGTAGTTAGGTAGTTAATTATCAAGAAAAATCATAAAAAGAGAAAAATCTTAGAAAATGGGAAGTCGGGTGTTTTATAACTTGTGATCTCTTAACTCTCTCAACAAAAATCTTTGCTACTCTTCAAAGGTTTAGTTTGGGGAAGTTTCGAGGTATTTGGTTATAAGGCATGTGATATTGCGTGAGGACACACAATCGTTTAGTTTGGGGAATTTTGATAAGTGTAGAATACACATATCCGTTTGTACCTAAAATAACCCAATTAAACCCAAAACAGACCAAAAAAATGGCAAAAATATGCTTGTATTTGTGTTTTGTGTGTGCAGGTACGGATATATCAAAAATCACAAGAAAACAGTCAAAAACAGGCAAGCACGGACACGAGAATCAGAAGAGTACGAACAAAAGCCGGAAGCCAAAGCCAGAAAAAGTCAAATCTACAGTCAACTCCAGTCAATCTTGGTCAACAAAAGTCAACAAGGCCCAAAATGTTTCAAAATAACCCCTCAACTTTCAGAAAAGTTCACAAATGGTCCCTAACCCTAAATGGGCTTCACCCGGATCCACAAGCCCAAAACCATAGCTCAACTCTCTTTTTATAAACCACAGGGACTGAAGTTGCTATTTTTAAAAGATATTTTACACTATCTTTTTATAAATAAAGAGAGGGACCGAAATTGCGAATTCTCCAAAGTTTAAAAATAAGTTACCCGTTTTCAGTTGTAAAAAGGCGCGAAGACCCTTTTTACTGTTCATCGTCACTTTCGTTTCACTAGCCAGGGTAAAACAAGGGGCAAATGGAAATTGAGGGCTCTATTGGTCAATTTAAGAGCTCATTAACAAGATGCCAGGGACAAATTAGTCTAATCAAATGGTTTTAGTAACTCACTCTCATGAGGAGGCCACGTCAGAGCAAGAAAAGCACAAGGTTATGTGGGTTTTTACACTATAATCACCCACACAACTAACACAATGTCACATCAATGGAATGACACGCTGGCGATCCTTAGATACACACAAAATGATCAAACGGCTCAAAATCATTTGGCAATGATTAGAAGAATCAAGGGTGCGAATTGAAGGCTAGAAGATGGATTCAGGAGGCCTAGAAGCTTCACTATGGTGCTATAAATAGCACCCTCATCACACACACATGGGGGACCATCTCTTTTTCTTTTTCTAGTTTTTTAGCCTAGTGTAGTTTTTTTAGCTTAATGTAATTTTTAAAATCAGTTGTAATTTCTTTTAAGGAATGTAATTCAGTTTTTATTAATGAAATTTAGTTTAAGTTAGTTATAAGCTCTCTTTTCTCTTTATTCATAAGCTCTCTAAAATAGCCAAATTGTCTCAATAAGCTAATAAGCTCATATTAAGCTCTTTCAGTCTATAAGCTGAAATGGAGCTTATTTAATTCAGTATTAATCATATCTAAACCTTAAATCAGCTTAACATATATTTACCTTTAACTTGTGGATTATTGAGCTTTTTGGAAGTTTGACCAATTATGGAAGGGTCAAAGAAGGACTTAACTCCTAGCTTATTTATAAGCTAGGAGAGCTTGTAGCAGCTTAATTGTGTGTAAGCTTCTGTTTAGCTGAAGCTAAGGGTTAGTTTTCATTACTTTTGTTCTTTAATTCATAGTTTAGATTTGCTAAAATTTGCTTAATAGTCTATATGCTTCTATGCTTATCTTGCTTATCTGCTTTTCTTAGTGCTTAATTCTTTGTTTGATTGTGCTTATTAGTCTCATTAGTCATTAACTTGCATCTGTTTTCTTAGCTTCTTAGTTATAGTAATTTGTTTTCTTGAATTCAGTCTTAAAAACATAAAAACTCCAAAAATAGTAGTATACCTTGTGGATTTTAAGTTGTAACTAGATTCAGTTGTTAATTCATGTTTATTATGCTTATTGTTAACTATTAAATATCTGGTAGTGATAAATTGTTCAATAGATTTCATTTCATAAGCTTTTTCAAAAACTGTCATGAATCTTAAGGGGTGTTTGGTTTAAGCTAATTTGACTATCAAAAGTCAAAAGTTTTTGTGCAAACCTTTTGAGACAGCTTTGATTTCAGTTAAAAACAATAGGAAAAGAGTTTTCACAAGTTAGTTTGTAAAAAATCAAAAAGTTATGGCTATTTTAAGTATTCCTGCACCAGGGCACTTCTCAAATTAAGTTAGGTTTGCTTATTCTTGTTCTAGGTCATCTTGGCTTTGTGAGTGCTCTAATTTAGTTTTAACACATTCAATTGAGTATGTTTAAGGTAGCTTTGTCCATAAGTTTGCCTGCACTTTGGCATTTGTGGGTTGCCAAGTGCATCAGCAGCACCTTCAAGTGAAGGTACTGCTGATTTTAAGCTTAAATTTAGGCTTGGCATTATAGGATTTAGGGGATTAGATTTAGGTATAAGTTAGTTTTCATATTGCTTAAGTTAGGTTTTAGCTAATTTCCATTTCCAGCTTATTTTGCTAGTCTTAATTTAGCTAATTAAAGTCACTTAATCAGTCAAAAAAGCCAAAAACAGTAGGTAATTAAATAGTTTTCTAATTTGTGAATTCTAGCTTAAAATTATTGATTTTATAGTTTAAATAGATAGATAATAAGTAGTTTTATAGGTTCTCAAAAGCTCATAATCTAGTTTAGCTTATTAGGTAATTTAGCTTAACTGAATTTTGTGCATTTTTGCTTATTGTCTGAGTTTGCTTCTTTTATCATCACTTTTTGTTGCTTAAATGAATTTTCAGCTCCTTTCTCTTTTCATAATAAGCTCATGCACATCATAGGCTTTCCAAATCTCCTTTTGTTTCTCATTTTGAGCTTAATTTGAGCTTTTTAGAGCTGTTTTAGTAAAACCATAGGGAAACCCCTACTCACTGATACAGCAGCTTTAATAAGCTGTTTAAGAGCTTATTAGTTAGTTTCAGCTTATGTCCCCTTTATTAAAATTGCTTAATTTTGTGTCCTCTTTAAGTCCTAGTATTTAGTTTTTCATAAAAAGCAAAAAAAAAATTGCAAAAAGTTGGGGTTTGCCCACCCTCGAACCTGAGACCTCACACTTATAGACCCAACGCCTTAACACCATGCTACAATAGCTCATCCATCAGTGTTTCCTTCCATTAAATACTTATACACGTTTTAATTTCCCTTTTCATTTATAAGCCGTAGCATAGTAGGGCTTATTTCGTGCTTATTAATTAAGCTGAGTCCTTGGTTTTAATTTTCCTAGCTTCTTTGTAACTTTCTTGATTTTCCCTGAAATTTTGGTAATTTTCCATTAAGTAGATTAATTATTATCATTTTTCGAAAGTTTAAATTTTAAAAAATCAATAAAAAATAGAAAAAAGTTTTATAAAAATACAAAAAAATAGTTTTTAGTTTTATAAAAAATAGCTTTAGGTTTACATTCAGTAAAATCATTTTTACACTTTTTAGATCTTAATTTTCATTTTTAAGCTTTTATTTTTAATTTTAAAAATAGGATTTTAATTTTAAAAATAGTTTTCTGAGTTTTTATGTTATTTTAGACTTTTCTAAGTTTAAAAATCATTTTTCCAAATTTTTAGTACTTAATTTGCTATTTTTTAAGATTTAATTAGATTAAATTAGTTTTTAATTCATAATAAATTCAAAAATAATCAAAAAAATGTTTTTCTTTTTCCTAAAATTTTCTTTTGTCCTATCTTAGGTTTAGAAATTTAGTTTACATTTTTAGGAGTTAAATTTAGTTTACTTGCTTATTTGTCGCGTTTTATTTGTTTCCCGTTAATCATAAAATATATATAAAATATAATACTTTTAAAAGAGAAATTAAGAAGATTACCAAGTTACCCTTGATAAAATTCACTCTCAAAAATATATATAATATAATATATAATACGTATATTAGACCGGGCAAGTTTGATCACCCCGTCAGAAAGTGTTTTCCCCATTAGTCCTTTTCCTTTTTGCATCATTAGTCCATTAGTTAAGTTTTTAATTAGTTTATTAAGTTTTAATTAATAATTAGGGTTAAGTTTTAATTAGTTCAATTAAACTTTTATAAAAAGATAAAAATTAGGGCTTTTATTTTTAATAATTTTCGGCAATTTTTCTTTATTTAGTGAAATTTTAGTTTACATTTTTAGGGATTTAAAATTTGTCTACTTGTTTAATTGTCATTATTTGTTGCTTCTTAATTTCGTAGTAATAGCTTATCCAAAATATCTTTGTTCCATTCAAATCAGGATCCGAACCTAAAACGTGGTTTCAATTTCACTAGTCGTTGGGGAAACGACCCGGGTGATCATACTTGCCCGGTCAAACTTACGTATATTATATATATTATATTATTTTTGTAAGTCTTAACTTTTTACCTTGGTTAAAGGTGAATAGTTGGAATTTACCTAAGTAGTATTATTATTATATATTTTATAGGTAAGTAAAACTGCAATCAAAAGACCCAAACCAAACCTTTTCCAATTAAACCTCTTGCTCAAAACACTTATCTAGCAACTAGAAACACACCCTTATACACCAAATCACTAGAACTTGACCAAAACTCTAACTCCTTCAAATCTTAGTGCTTGTGAGGTTTCTTTAGTGAGAAATGTAGAGGATTAAACAAGGATTAATAATCTATTAATAGCTTGTATTGTATGTGGGTATTAAAGTGCCGGTGGTGATGTTTGTGTGGGTGGTGGTCGACGGCAACAAGGGAGGGAGAGGGAGGAGAAAATGAATTTTGTAAAAGAGTGTATGTATGTGTGTATGTGTTGTATATATAGAAAGAAGGTTTGTCATTTTAACACATTTAGTCCCTCCTTCTTATAAGTCCTTCTAAGTTTAATACAAAATGATTATTTTGGTTATACATAACCGGCCATAAAATACGGGTCACCACATTTCGTAAAATTTTTATTCCGTTTCACTAAATATAGTTTAAAACCTTTATTAAATCGTTAAACCTCGCACAACACGACCTTTAAACACGTCTTTTACAAAAACTCAGGGAAACGTCGAAAAGTACAAAAATAACATATTTATGCTCTTGGAGCAGAAAGATAAATTTTCTAGACCTTCTTAGATGCTAAAAACAAATAGAAACTAAACCAATGTTTGAAATTACCCTATAAATGGAAATTCTCACCAAACCTTATAAAATATAAACGACTATAATTATTTACGTAACAAAATAGTCATCTTAGCTCGGGATAAACGTTGACCTGAAACTCGGGTTGTTACATTCTCCCTACCTTTAGGGAGCGCCGTCCTGGTGCTCAGCTTGACTTATCTGCTCTCTTCGCTTCGTCCTTACTTGTAAAGAGATGGGGGTACTTTTTCTTAATCTGATCCTCACATTCCCAAGTAAATTTTGGACCTCTTCGCTAATTCTAACGAACTTTAACAATAGGTATCCGACTTTGCTTAAGTCGCTTGACCTCTCTATCAACAATCTCTACCGGTTCCTCAATCATATGCAACTTATCATCAAGTTGGATCTCTTCCACCAGAACGACAATATCACCTTCCGTTAAGCACTTTTTGAGATTCGAAACATGGAATGTACTATGAATCCCTTATTGGGCCCATTAAAGTCCGTTAAGTGTTCTAAGGGTCCATTTAAGTTTTAAAAAGAACAAATGCATTCGTTAAGCTTATTTATGTTTGTATAAGCTGCCAATAAGCTCAGGAAAGCTTATTGGAGCTTATTCGAGCTTATTGGGCTAGCGAGCCCAATAACTCGAACCCGAAACACATTAAAGGTTTTTCTTAGCATTTTAACTTACTTTCTAAACTTGTTAAACTTTCTAAACTACACAAATCAAATTGGCTTATTAATAAGCTCGGTTGAGCTTATTTTGAGCTTATTGGGCTCGTTGGCCCAACAACCTTTCCCGAGAGTTAATACCAAGGTCCATTAAGGTTTTCTTAGTGATTCCAACTTATTTTCCTTTCTTAAATAGCTTATTAGGGTCTGTTCACTGTTCAGCTTATCAAATAAGCA
The DNA here is from genome assembly GCA_026074375.1 of Tanacetum coccineum. NCBI lineage: Eukaryota > Viridiplantae > Streptophyta > Magnoliopsida > Asterales > Asteraceae > Tanacetum > Tanacetum coccineum. The sequence goes on from BQNB010020549.1 coordinate 30,272, forward strand.
AATAAGCCAAGTTATTAGGCCGTTTGGGCTCGATACAAGCCCGATAAGGGTTCTAGGGGTTCGGGCTTATTTCATTTTGGTCCATTAGCTTCTTAAGTCTATAACAAGCCTTTTAAGCTGTTTAAGCTCACAAATAAGCCGTGGGAGCTTATTTGTGGCTTCGGGGTTTCGTGGGTTCACGAAATAGGCTAATAAGCCAATTAAAGTTTGGGTTGGTTTTATAACGTACCAAGGGTCTATGTTAGTAGCTATAAGCTCATTAGTCTCCTAATAAGCTCGTAGAGCTTATTACCACTTCGTGGGCCTCATAGTTGGGCCGGTTGGGCCTGTTTGGTTTTAATGGGCTTCGTTCGTGGCCCATTAGGGCTCTAGCTTGTATGTTTTGCTAGTAAATAAGTTCTATAAGCTCCTTTACTAACTCGATAAGCTACAAAGAGCTTACTAATCAGTCGTGGGCCCCCAACTAACGGCTGTTGGGCCTGTTGGGCCCGAGTGTGGACTGCGTGGGTTCAACTAAGCCATTAGTGGCCCGTTATGGGTTCTAGTATCTCTTAAGACTCGTTAACGAGCTAGTAAACCAAATGTGAGCTTATTTAGCATACATAAGGTCGTGTTCGCTACATGCACTTGCTAGATAAGGTTGCTTACACATTCCTTAGTCTTCATGTCGTGTTTACAAGAAAAGTTTACGCATAGATTATTTAATATTTGCGTATATGGGTAAAGGTTCGCGTTGGTGCCCAAGCCTTCATGTAGACGAATCATTTAAGTCCTTGTTGTCGTTAAATCCCTTTGTACATGCGTTTTATTAGTTTCTTGCACCACACAAGTATTATAGGAGTACGTATAAGTGCGTTATCACGCATGGGTTCGCGTTAGTGAGTTTATTTACATGCTAACGTGACACACGACTAGCAAAACAAAGAAAGAAATGTATGATATGAATACGTATAAGAGTTGTACGTGACTTACAATGAGTCCTAGTGGCGTGATCGCGTATTGGAACGAGTAAAGTGCTAACCCAACGTATACCCGATCAAATTAACCCAATGTACGCCAACTCTTGGCTCGTGTACCTTCTTATGACCTTGAATGAGTGCTCTAGTATTGTGTGTGTGTGCGAATAAGATCGAAGAGGGTGTTTGGTCGCGGTTTGAGACTCGAACACAAGAAACAATTATGTGTGTAATTGTTTTAGCTTAGAGAGAGGATATAAGAGTTTGGAAATGTGTTAAGTGAGCTAGTGAATGTTATTTATAGGATAAGAAGCTAGTTAACTCTCTTGGTTTCACAAACAACCCAAACCGAACCAAATTTGTGCCTTAGGAGGTGGTTTTTGAAGTTTTCTAGTTACTACACCTTGTTTTGTTAAACCACACAAGTACAATCTTTAATTACTTGCATGATGTACAAGATTTACCTAAGATCATACAAATCTTATGGATTTGTGTGTGTTTGTTGCTTAGCCGTGGCCTAAGGGGCAAAAGAAGGGTTCATTGGTTATTATCCAATGTGTAATAGATTTGTGGAGACATTAAGGACACATCTTAATTAACTAGGAGATGTACAAGTACTTAGGAGATCAAAAGAAAGATTTCTAGTTGGTTTATGTGTGCATATGTGTATAACCGGCCCCCTTGTGGTTTATATACACAAAATTGATTTATTTTTGTGTTAAGGTAGTAAAAGTGGGTATTGGTTTGAGTCTAGGTAAGTCTAGGTATTTCCGGGGTGTGTCCAAATGTATTTTATTGCGAAACGTAACCCTTTTACGTGACCAATAAAAATAAAATACGCAAAGTACATAATTATCTTCTTAATAATTATTTCTTACTTGGTTGATGTAAACCTTAATTTATTTGATGACCGTTTACATTAAATGGTTATTTCTAGTCTACGCGATTTAGCTCAAAAGTAAAATTAAAAGTAAACGCGTATCGGACTAAAATAAATAGTGACTAATAATAGGAGTCGTAAAATGACCTGAAATTGAGAAATGTTACAGTCTCCACCCGTTAAAAGAGCTTTGTCCTCAAAGCTTAAGACCTTGTAGTGGATGACGAAGCCCGGTTTGTGAAGAGTTGTGGGTATTTTTGTTTGAACGAATCTTCACGTTCCCAGGTGAACTCAGGGCCCCACCTAGAGTTCCAGCGAACCTTAACCAATGGTATCCGGCTTCGCTTCAATCGTTTGATCTCCCGTTCCATAATTTCAACGGGCTCTTCCACAAACTGGAGCTTATCGTCAACATGAATTCCTTCTAACGGCATGACTAATGGTTCGCCAGCGTAACATTTCTTCAGATTTGACACATGGAAAGTATGGTGAACTCTGCTCAAAGACATATCTTGGGTTTAGCTTGCCTCGCTTACCAAACTGTACGACCCCTTTCTAAGGCGAGACCTTGAGCATAACTCTGTCCCTAACCTCGAACTCCATCGGCTTTCGTTTCCGATCGGCATAACTCTTTTGTCGATCCTGAGCTGCTTGCATCCTTTGCTTGATCAGGACGATCTTTTCCGTTGTTTCTTGGATCAATTCCGGACCCGTCAGTTGTGTTATCCCAAAAGCTTAATCCATTTCACAACAATAAGCTATACCAATAAGCAAAATAGTAGAAAAGAGAAGAGAGAAAAGTTGGAAGATTTATTAGAGAGAAATACTAGAGGTGGAAGATTACACACACACACAAACTATGCAAATGGTAACCAACACCCTCTAAAAAAAACGAAATCAAACTTTGTAAAGACAGACAAAGAAAGAAGAAAACCGCATTTTTCTTTTGTCCGTTCCTTTCATGAAATATATGGACCAAAATGTTAGAAAACATTAGGCCACGGCAATAAGTTATGATTGTTTCTTAGAATGGTTTTTCTCAGTGTAATTTCAAATCCCAATTGATCCTACAATCAATAGAAAACTAAACTCCAACTATTCCACAAAAATGCCCATAATGGAACTTTTTGTTTTGTTTATGTTGTTTTATTTTCGTACCGTCGATGCCATATATTTAGTTGTAAATGCCATTTTCGGTTTGAGAATTGCAACTCAAGAAGAGAACTTTCCAAATCTATTTTCCAAACGTTGTATGATGCTATTTTTCCCAATATGATAGTAGAAAAAAAACAATGAAGTTTTTTAATTTATGTAACGTTTTTTGTTGTAGTTTCTGAGATTTTCTTTCTTTTTTTTTTTTTTTTTTTTTTTTTTTATCCTTCCTCGAGTCTTGCAAATTTAAATAAAAAATAAAATTGCTTAAAAAAAAAGGGTGTAGAAGGAAGAGACCGCACAACCCAAAAATTCCAAATCAACAAAATATATAGGAAAAGAGGGAGGATCCATTTTCAAAGGATAAAGACGGAGATGCATATTGTTATTAAGGACATAACGTATCTCTCAAAAACAGGAATATTGAAGTGTCGGATAGATGGGCAAAAAATTGATGACTTTTTCAAAGCTTGTCCATTTTTAAGCTTTTTCCTCAAATAACCAAAAAAAAAACCAAAAATACCAAAAAATCCAAAAACCTAACACGTTAAAGGGAATTCGGAAGGGGGGGTGGGGGGTGGTGTCGGGAAGTTTCCTCTCTGGCATGCTGGATTCTAAACGCAGATGATAATTTAATTCAAAAGTAATATAACCCAAACACTCACACGAACCCCATGACCCAAACACTTAGAGAAAAATTACTCCTTTTCATAATTTTAGGAAATAGCATATCCTAAAAGCTTTTACAAACCGGTATAAAGAATGTATTTAAACCGAAGCTGCCAATTTCTCAATTGCACAAATTGGGACCCAACCTTTTGAAATCATTTAGCGATGCAAGTGATTATGCAAATGTGCGGTCCTAGGATAAACAGGATGAGAAGCATTTTCCTCCGGAACCAATTCATTATATGCAAGTAAGACGATGACGTAAAGCCAGAATCGAATTATGACAAACAACAAACGAGCAAGGAGATGCTTTGCAGTATTCTATTGCTTTTCGAGAAGTTTCATCATACTAATCATGAACAAGAGAATTTGGTTTAACCGACCAAAAGAAACGGATTCACTACTCCGCATTGAAATATCTCTTCACAAGAAAGTACGCCAAAAGCAAGATATGCTTCGCTGGGGCTTTTGTACTTCTTTACTTCTAGCAAATTTCTATCAAGAATTTTCATTTTAAAAGGTTAATCGATATCAAGGGGAGCTTGAAAATTATGCAGAAGGCCCGATCACCTCTCCTCACTCACTCGTCTTGAAAACCCCTTAACGAAAATGTTTTTGATCCAAAAGGAATTGCCGAGACTTTTTTCTTTCCTTATCCTTTATAGAGACTTTAAAAAGTGTGTTAACTTCCAAAGAACCAAAGAAGTACCTAACCCCCCACCGCCCAACCTACCCCACCCGTTGGTTTGGGCCGGGAATTTGCTAACCGTACTAAACTACTAAGCTAACTACCACGAGCACCGGTAGGAAATTCATGAAAAAAGAATGACAACTCAAAAGAGAAAAACAAGTTCTTTAAAAGATGTAAAACAATATTTTTTTTTGATTTTGGATGACCCTTTTTTCTATTCAAACTTTGTGCGGAATCCAATAATTCCGAGAGGTGGTTTGATGGCGTCAAGAAGCTTTCGAAATTCACCGAAGCTTTGTCACAAGTGGACCCACCGGGGGACACTAAGGGCCAACTTCTTTAAACCGCCTAAAGAAAGGTTTTTGATGCCGGTTTTTCTTCCTAATGGCCTATAACACCATATCTAAGGATGCCGTTTCGTCGAATTTTCAAATCTTGTGATGTCAATGTCAAAGCCAAGGCAAAATCCACAAGAACAACGGATGAGATGCCGCTTGCCTCGAAAAATGTAATCCAATTTTGTAGATTTTCAATTTTTGGGGGAATTGAATTTTAATGGAGACCCTTTTATTTCTTTCCCGTCATCTATAAGGGGAGGGGTAAACAAAAATATATATCTAGTAGCCGACGACTAATCAGTCCCCGTCCAAGTGGGTATAAAGCAAAAGAAAAAAGAAAAAGAGCGCTCCCTACTAACAGATGCTAGGAGAGATTGTGTTAAGGAAGTTCTAAAACTTAAAAAAAAATAATAAAAAAATATCATCCCTTTTCCCCCCTTCTTTTTCTTTCCCTTAAAATCCAAAATAAATCCCAATCATCCCACAAATAATCATTTCACCCTTTTCCCTCTCTGCCTTTCTCCCCTCTTTCTCCCTTTCTTCCTTTCCCCTTCCTCCCCTATCCCCCCCCCCCCCCTCTTTCCCTTTTCCCTTTTCCCCCTCCCCCCCCCCCCTTTTCTTCCTTCTTTTCCCCCCCCCACCCTCTGTCCCTCCTTACTTTTCCCCGTCGCTTACTCTCTCCTTCTGCCCCTACATTACCTCCAAAAAATGCCCTTTTCCTCCTTAAATTTAAAAATCAAAATACTTAAAAAAATAATATCTCCCTTTTCCCCTTCCCTTTTCTCTTCCCCCCTTTTCCCTCTCCTTTCCCCCCACTCCCATTATTCCTTCCTCTTTCCCCTCTTTCCCCCCTCTCCCTTTTCCCCCCTCTCCTTCCCTTTCCCTCCTTCCCCCCCATCTCCCCCATTTTCTTCTCCCCCCGCTTTCCACTTTCCTTTCCCCCCTCAGTATTTCCCATTCCTCCTATCCCCTCCTCCCCTTTATATCCCCTCCCTACCTCCCCCTTTCCTTTCCTCCTCCAAATCCCTTTTATTTCCTTTCTTAATTCCCCCCCTTTTCCTCCTCACCCTTTATTCTATTCCTACCACATTTCCTCATTTCCCCTCTTTCTTTCCTTCTTTCCTTCCTCTTTTCTCGTTTCCTTCCCTCCCCCCCCCTTTTCTTTCCCCCCTCCCTCCCCTCCTTTTCCCTCGCCGAAGTCGGTGGCTTGAGATCAGACTACCGAGAAAGCAATCAAAAGCGCTCGTAGGGAGTGGGAACACATTTTTTGTAAGATAAATTTGATTAAAGATAGTCTAAATATGGTGTCACACAAAATCTCATTTTTATTTTTTTTCGACTCCTTAGCCACACACCTCAAAAACGGAGTGTCAAGTTGAAGTCAAACAACAAGTCAACGAATCGAGGTCTCAAAAGAAATTTTGAGAGGAAGGACGGAAAGCAAAAATAATGTGGGAAGAGAGCACAAACACGTGCCTCAATGTTCCGACAAACTAGATATGCTTAAGGGCGCTTTCAAGAAACGCACAAAATAAATAACTCCAATAGGAAGTACTACTCTAACATCTCATATAAGATAAGTTTAGGTATCAATGTGAAAATAGCGTGTCACTTAACCAGATTATTTAGAACAACAAGGAAGCATATTGGTGGGGGGTGGGCACTTAAGCATACCAACAACATTTCAGATAAAAAAAGAACCCACAGCCCGGCGGGGACACGAGGACACGTGGGCGAGAGATCATCGAAAGCTTCCAGCTTAATGAACTAAAGCGAATAGACTAGGGAAACTTCGTGATCAAGCTTACGAGAATCGTAATCTACAAGAGAGAAGACAAAGAAATGCTACAAGACAAAAAAACAAACAAAACAAAAAAACGATTGACAAACATAAAAACGATTTTCCAATTATAAAGAACCGACATCTTCTTTCCAATTGTTGGTGAACAAGTCTTCATAGTCTTTCTTTGCTTTTTTCAACTCTTCACTGAACCTCAATTTTTTCAACTTGTCCAAACTAACTTTTCAACTCTTTCCCCCGATTTAAAGATTTTCTCTGGAAAGCAAAAGTATTAGTCCCGTTGTCCTAGCCTTTTCACAATCACTGAAAGTTTATCCTTATGGCACTACAGAGCAAGTTGTCTCAATTAGCATTCATGGGCCGATGATCTAAATATCAAAGTCAACTACTGCCAACTGTTTGAAAAGCATTATATGGGAGGGAGGGGTGGGATACACCACCATTGGTTATCCTGGATCCCTCCCCAAAAACTTTTTTTCCCCTAAGGTACCAGACAAAATTCAGTCAAGGGATCGATCGAGCTTATAGGCTTTTTTTCGACACTGTGAATCAAAAACAAAGAGCCGAGCTACTGGAGTTCGCACCCCTATGCTTCTGTATATCTGCTTTCTCTATTTTTCTCTTATGCTAATTGTGTTTGTGTTTGAGAAAAGGGCTTGTTTTCTCCTTTGTTCCTATATACTCCCTACTACTTACTCGGTGTTTGTTTGCCTTGTTTGTTCTTGCTTATTGCAAAAGGATTCTCTCTTCTCTCCCCCTCTTCCACCTCTCCTCCCCCATAAATTCTTTAAGCCTCTCGTGTCCGTGTTTGATTTATTTTAATATCTTATAATTTTATTTCCGTTCTACTTTCAAGCTTCTCCAATATAAAAATTCCTTTGTTGGGTGTGTATGTTTGGTGAGCAAAATGTAGATTTGGTTGGGGGACAACAAACTTATACCATACCTTATCCATTAAATCAATCCGTTCTATTCATTTCAAACATAACAAGAATAACGTGTAAATAAAATCTTTTGCACAAGAATACCACAAAAAAATATAACTGACGCTTAGAGAAGAGATTATTCCGTGAGTAATACCCCCAATATCCTCTCCAATCCATCCAAATCCTCATACAAAAAGAAATCGCCGGCCCACTTTAAAAAAAAAATTGAGACACATGTTATCGTTTTAGGTTTCTGGGGAAGGGTATCTAATCAACGAATTGATGTTGCTTTCGTTTGTGCATATTGTTTTGTGTTCTCACGGGTGCCTACCGAAACACGCCCCGCCACTCAACCCCTTCCAAAACACCCCAAACCGCGACATGGGGGATAAAACCCCCACCAATAACTCTCACCCCCACCTTTCCTATTTAACCTCATAACACACATACCCTTACACCTCATACCTAGTTACTACTATACCTTTGATCTAGATACCGTTTATTCCATTTTCCCACCATACACCCACCTCTCCCCTCTAAAAACTCCTAGCCCGCCCGTATTTATTCTTACTTACAATTTACCCCTATATTTCCCCTACTCCATTCCCCACAAAATAAGCAAAAAATATATAAATTTTTTTTGTTATAATCTAAAAAAAAAAAAGGTGTTAAGACAGGTGGACACAAAAATGTAGGTTTCTGCTTCTTCTTTCTTCTTTTCCTGCTTGGTAAGAAAATAAGAAGTAAATTTTTTTGACGATGACACAAAAGCGTCACCCGAATGTTACGAGTATAGTAACTAACATAGCTTATTGTTTGTTTTTTTTTAATTTTTTTCTTTTTTCTTTCGAATCTATTTTAATCGTTTTATTTTTATAGATAATTTAATTACACCCTTAACAATTAATGAAGAAGGAATTTTAATCTGAGACACATGTAGACTATAAATAAAGCAAAGTCAGACCACGCCAAGTCCGACAAGAATCCCAGCCAACTCAATGACACCAACACCCCATGACATAGCAATAACCCTACCATTAATGCCCGATAGAAATGTACAAAAAACAACTGCAACTTGTCCACAACCTCACAAAACCTCATCGTAAGTTCTCCCAACTAACCCAAACAAGAAGGTGAGCCGCCCACCGGCCACCATGTCAAGCCGAGTACAATATCTACGATACCGAGAAGAAGCTCACACCCCCCGACCCTCCACTAGATAATTAAGAAAGCTCAAAAGAGAAGTCCAAAACCCCCCCCCCCCGCACCAAGCACACAACCAAATAGAATGATAAAAGAGGTCTTTATTATTGTAAAATTTACAAAAAACGTAAACATATAAAAAAAAAAAAAAAAGAAAAATATAAAAAAACAAAATCCAAAAGAAAAACAAAGAGGTGGCATTTTATAAATTCCCTTTTTTTTTATTTATATTTTTTTATATCCAATTAATAAATAAATAATTTATAATTAATTCCTCCTATTCTTTTCTTTCATATCTATTTATTTTTTTACCATTTGGCTTTTTCTCTTTTCTTTTTTTTTCTTTATTTTTTTGATATTTTTTTATTTTTTTTTTTTTTTTCCCTTTTTATTTCTTATTTTTTGTTCTCTTCCTAAGTTTGTTATTTATTTTTTTATTTCTGTTGGTGGCTTTTTTTTTTTTTTTTTTCTTTTTACTCCCTCTCTCGCTTTTTCCTTTTTTCTGTATTTTTTTTTTTCTCCCATTAGCCTTTGTTTCAACTTTAATGAAAGATGTTTAAAATAAATAAAGTTGTATGTATTTTTTTTTTTTTTTTTTTATTTTTGTATATTTGTGGTTAATCATTAGTAATATAATTTTCTTAAGCAATTCTCCTTTGGTGATTAGGATGATACACAAAAAAACAACAATAAGGGAAATTAATCTTAATATTTTTGGCTATAAAAAAAAATCAGCAAAAATAATAATAAATAAGTAAACCCTAATCTCTTTCTCCTCCCCAGATTACTTTCAAAATCAAGTCTGATACTTAGACAACTTCATGTTACTCTGTTAGCTTGTTCATCATTCGGAGGCGTGGCCGTTGATTGGAGTTATCATATACGGCTAGAAAGGAAGGTGGTCCGGGTATCATAATAGTAGAATAAACACTATGTGTACCCAAACCCCCACATTCCCATAACACCCCCACCACACCTCTATTTGATCTTTGGTCGACAATTAGACACGCAAACTCGAAGAGGCCTTTGAGATAAAAGGAGCACACGTGGTTTTAACTTAAAAAATCCTAAGATCACAAATAATGTTTGGCTACAGTCTTGATGTAAGGCTTGGACGATGTTGAAACCCTACTACAGGACTAAGGTTTAATAAAGTTGCTTATTTTTGTCGATGTTTTGTGCCTTAAAGAAGCCTAATGGTATATGGTGCAAAATGAATTGGTCCATATCATGTCTTAAAGACCTTCCAGGTATCTACAATAAATGTTGCCGTTTATATTGTCTTTAAGAAGCCTAAATAAAAGGAAAGTAAAAGCCAAATTTTTGGTTGCCATCGATGTTGACCTTTATTCTGATGACATTTGATCTTTTGAAAAGAGCTAGGGAAGCTAATTATTGCATTCCCTTTAACCAGTACTACTTTATTTTTGGAATTAATAAGTATCGAGAACGAAAAGTCTTAAAGAGCCTTCGTGTATATGCTGTAAGTAAACCTGAGATAACATAAAGTAGGATTTGCGTGAGAAAAGTAAGTACAACAAATATAGTATTTATGAGTAGTGTTACGTATCATGACTTGTAGTAACAATGATCTTGGTTTTTTAAGCTTAGCATGGGAAAAGTGAAAAATCGGGGATGATGAAGTTATCTTTTAGACGCTTAATTGTGCTTTTTATTCTATGATCCTCAAAGTTACCAAAAAGGTAATGAAAACAATACATTATGTCAACACAAATAAGTTATAGTTAGGTATTACATAAACAAAAAAATCAATACAAAGTAGAAAAAATCTTCGAAAAAATGGGAAGTCGGGTGTTTTATAACTTGTGATCTTTTAATTTTCTCAATCAAAAATCTTTGCTACTTTTCAAAGGTTTAGATTGGGGAATTTTCGAGGTATTTGGTTATAAGGCATGTGATATTGCGTGAGGACACACAATCGATATAGTTTGGAGAATTTTAGGATAAGTTGTCAATACACAAATCCGTTTTATACCTAAAATAAACCCCAATTAAAACCCCCACAAAACAAGACCAAAAAAAAAGCAAAAATGATGCCTTGTGTAATTTAATGTTTTGAAGTGTGCAGGTAGATAAAGCAAAAAGATCATAATAAAACAGTTAAAGCGCAAGCAAACACAAAAAGAAGGACATGATAATCAGAAGAGTATCAAAAAGAACCAAAGATACAAAGAGCCCGAACCAAATACCCTAGCCATCTCCTCTTTTATGAAGCCTCAAGGACCAATCTTGCATTTCTCAAAAGTTATTTATAACTCGAAAAAGGGAAAAGAAAGAGAGGGGCTATTTGTGTAAACTTCCCAAAGTTCAACAGTTTTAACTGTCGAAGAAGGGGCGGGAAACACAAAAACAATTCAACTATACACAATCAACCGACAGAGACCGCGTCTTCTTCATTTTCACCACCATGTAAATCAAGGGGCAAAATAGAATAAAGGGTGCGTATGGACAAATTCCAGAAGCTCAAAGCAAGGGCGCACAAATACAAGGACAAATTAGTCTAATCAAAGATACTTAACCTAGCTCAAAGTTCAAAAGGCCAACGTAATCAATTTAGAAGCACAAATGTGATGGGTTTTAATACTAAACTCACTCACAAAAACTAACAAACAAAAACGTCAATAAAGAATGCCAGCCTGGCAATCCTTCAGGAGTCCAACAAATCAATCCAACGGCCAAAACATATAAGCTTTAATGATTGAAGAAAATGAATTATGGTTGGAGATTGAACTTCAGATTGAGAGCAGGCTAGAGATCCTAGAAGCTCTTTCAGCACCTATAAATAGGCCTCACTTCTCCACATACACGATATCTAGGTTTTTAGTAATTATTGAGTCTAGCTTAAATTTGTATTTTTCTTAAATGTAATTTTCCTTTTTCTAGTAATGTAATCAGTTTCTTTAATTAATGAAATTCATTCTTTAGTGTTTTAACTCTCATTTTCTAAGCTCTCATTTTAAGTCATAAGTTCTCTTCATAAGCTAAGTCTCCTAAATAAACTAATAAGCTAATATTAAGCTCTTTCAGTCTTTAAGTTGAAATAGAGCTTGTTGAATTCAGTATTAATCTTATCTAAACCTGAAATTAGTTAAATCTATTATGGATCTTAATAAATTTGAGCTTTTGGAAGGGGATCTTACCTTGGAAGAGATCCCAAGGACTTTTACTCTAGCTTATTACTAAGCTAGAGAGCTTGTAGCTGCCTTAATTGGTTCCTTTTGTTTAGCTAAAGGATTTAGTAAGTTTCTCTTTTCATTCTTCTCTAATTTTAGTTTTAATTGCTTAGTTATTGCTTATATGCTTAATATTACTTATTTGCTTAAATCTCTTTGCTTTATTATGTTAAATATCTCTCATAGAATTGCTTTTTAGGTTGTTGTTTCTTATCTTGTTTTTGTAGAGGAGATAAATAGTTATAGATTCATTAGTTATTAAATTCTTTCATAAAAAACTCATAATCCAAAATATTAGTTTAATTAGTTAAGATCTTAGAATTTTACTTATTCAGTTGCTTAATCATGTTTGCTAAGTTAGTTTTAAGCTAGTTTTTATCTGGTGTAACTTAGACAGTAGCTGTAATAGTGTATCAGGATAGCATATAACTTGTTAAAACACTTGTATTCCTGGTTTAAGCATGTATAAGTCTTTAAAAAGTAATCACATTGTTATAAGATAAATGAGTATATAAAAGAGTTTGTAACCAAGCATGTATCCCCCCCGCGGGTTTATAAAACATGTAATAAGTAAAGGCGAGGTTATGAACTTCACAATATCGGTTTTAAGTACATGTATATATTAAAAACAATTGAGCATGTATCCCCTTCGCGGGTTTATAAAACATTTAAAAGATTGAAAGGCGAGGCTATGAACTCACTAAGTCTTTGAAAAGTAATCACATTGTTATAAGATAAACGAGTATGTAATAGAGTTTGTAACAAGCATGTATCCCCCTCGCGGGTTTATAAAACATGTAAATGAGTAAAGGCGAGGTTATGAATCTCACCTGATAGGTAGTTGTAATAAATATTCAAAAATGAAAGCTGACGACCTTATCACAATCTTAACAGGGAATGGTTAATATAGCAAAATGATAGTAAACAGTCACGTCATGCAACCTGAGTAAATATGTCAAGTCTTAGGAAGATTGTACCCTAGAACTTTGGTTTTAAGAGTTTAATATTGTTATGAGTTTGATTGGAAAGTTTGGAATTATTGTATCACCGTTCGGGCCATCATAATTCAGAAGTCATTCAGTAAACGTTTGAGGAGCTAGGGCACTTTAAATCGTAAACCCAACAACTCAGTTAGAACGTAATACCAAGATGAAACCCCTTAATATGAAGCTCCCTAGTATTGTGATACGATATAATCGGTTTTAAGCGTTTTGATCAATATCTGGAAATGTTAAGCACGTCAAGCGTTAATTAAAGTTATGTTTTGTAAGGTTTTGAATACATTTTGATACATTTTCAAAATGTTACATTTTTGACCCTTGAGAATGAAAAATGGCAAAATATACCCTTGGCGTTTGCACTTTTACGAGTTTGGTCCTTCAAGTTTAAAAGATATACAAAGTAAACCTTGTACTTTGGAAAGTGACATAATAGACCCCTATAGTTATAACTTTGATAAAATGACATATTCAGCCCCTTTAGTTATAAGTTTTAGAAAGTTACGATATATACCCTTTGCATGGATAATATTTACAAAACAAGTCCGAAATGCCATGCAAGCTTATTTTAAGTTTCTAAATGACATTTGCAGGTTATAGCTTATTAATATAAGCTAATTCATGAAGGTTTAATATAACACCCCGTGTTTTCAAGTCATTGACGACGACGATAAATCTACTATTTATCTTTTATATTGTACGCGTTTGTTTTAAATCGTAAATGTTAAGCTAAATCGCGTAGGCTAAAAATTAGCGTTCAATGTAAACGGGCATCAAACAATTAAACGTTTACATCAAGAAAGTATTAAATAATTATTTTGAGAATAATTATGGTCTTTGTTCATTTTATTTTTATTGGTTGCGTAAAGTGTTTACGTTTTGCGATAAATTGCATTTAGGCATACCCGGAACCACCAAAACTTTTTTACGCTTCAACAAATACCCACATTTATACCCAATACATAAAAATTATAAAAATATATCACTTATAACACTCTATGGCCGGATCTAGTGCAATTTATACAAGAAATATAAGAAAAATCTTGCAAGTAGTCTTTGTACTTCACTAACTCATTAAACATAGCCATTCCATGTTTCAACATGACCATCTTTTCTTCCTTAAGACCATGAACCTTGTCCCTAAGACTACTATTGCATACTTTTTGACCATTCCATCCCATATAATGCAAGTAACTAATGAGAGATATCATTCACAACTCATAACACTTAGTAAAAATTACAAAAATCCTTCCTTTTGCTCTATCAAAGCCCACGGCTTGAAACACCCCTTTAACCAAATCCATACAAAATTTTATACAACCCATACACACATATACACATCATTCCTAAGATATTCTAAGATGTTTCCAAGCATTGGTTAGCCATTTGCAAGTAATTATTGGTATTCGCTATTTTATACATATCTTTTACCTAATTTAATGACCCCAAATGACCAAAAACATAATGAAAAATGCAAATATATGTCATTTTTGTGTTTATGTATGTGCAGGTACTGGATATCAAGAAAAAGACAAAACAAAGGCAAAACCAGACGAAACCGAGCATGAGATTAAAAAGAGCGCGAAAATGCGATACTCGCAATACGGTGCCTGTCGCATATCAGTTGATTAATTTGAGGCCGACCCTTATCCCTTATAGAAAAGGGATCTAACGGAAGCCGTACCATTGTAAATATTATCTAAGTCCTTTCGCATTACTCAATCTCCGGACATCAAAATAAGGCAAAGGACCAAGGGGCTAAAAAGGTTATGGCGAGACACCATTATGATATTGTATAGGAAACAAAAGCCCAACACTTGGCCCTGCTAATTGGAAGTAAAGTCTAACAAGGTCCAATATTCTACTACTTTGACATTCACGCATGAATTGAGATAAAAGAGATTTATCAAAGTTGAAATTCAATGTGTATTTTGTTGGGTGTATACTCCACACGCCAAAATTAAATCAAATGAGGCATGTGTAGCCGACTCTCACTCACACTATCTAATTTGAGAGCTGTATGCCATAACCTAGGGACACATGGCGGAAGAAAAACAAAATGACATTACATCATTCTTTCAGGGGGGTCAGGGAGGGGGGGGGTTGTGTTAGCTGCTTCGGCTACAGATTCAGATTCAAATGGCCCAAGATAATATCTGGCTTATCAATTAAGCAATGAAAAAGGACGCGTATCCTCTAATAAGCGGCTGGATCATTTTATTCATAACTTGTAATCCGTGTAGAATGTAATGGTGTGGCTATGAATGGCTCATTGAGTACCTCAGAAGGATGAAGCTGGGTCCAATGAGATATACAAAACTTTAGGGAGCCAAAAGTTTCTCACCCATATAAATTGTAACCACTCCCCTCATTTTTGAGGATCTAGTTAGTTAGTTAGTTTTATTTTTTCAGGTGTATGCTTTATATATTTAGCTTGTATCTTCAAAATGTAAATTGGCGACCTTATTGTGTCCATTTTTTATAGCTTATGTAACTCACTCTTGTCCTCAAGATCTTTTTTTATATAATGTAATAGATCTTGGCATTAAAGATTGATTAATAAATCTTGGTATTTGCTATTTGAGTGCGTTATTTTTATTTCAGTTAATAATTTTTTAGAGAGGCGTATTGTAGCATAAAACTTATTAGTGCTTAATTGATGAATGGATTATTGAATTAGATAGATTATTTTTGCTAGCTTAATTATGGCGTAAACCTCATTTTGCTTTAACTAGCTCTAGTTTTAATTAAGTAATTTCTAGTTGTGGTTAAGGTTTCTTATTGATCCGTTTAGATCTCATTAGATTTCGTACATAAGTGCCTTACTCGAATAAATGAATTCGTCATAAATATTATTTTGATGTTATATTGAGGTATATCAAATTAGTATTCAAATGGGACGTTTGAATTGAGTTTGATCGAATCTGTTTAGCAAAACCAAATTTGGGCCTATGATAGGTAGATTAGTTGATCACGTTATGATCAAGTTGGAACTGGGAATGCGATTGATTTAATTATTATGTTGGGTGTGTAGATTAGTCATTGGACCTATTGGTTTTAGTATAAGTTTTGATTGTTACAAACTGTTTTAAATTTTAACAGTTTATGTTTGTATTGTTTTTTTATTGCTCTTGGTACCGGTCTACTCATGAGGCGTGGAGCTTAAGGGTTTATTTAGCTAGACCGACTTTGATTAGTTGTTTTAGTTAAATAAATCGGGTGGTATTCGTTTTAATTGCGGGTCTCCAATTCGGTTCATTTTCTATTCCTTTTTCAATTAATTAGTGTAGTTTTATTTTATTGTTTTATTTTATGTTTGCCTATTTGATTTATGCCATGCTTAGTGTAGCTTTATTTTTAAAATGTTTAGTTTTTATTTCATTATGAGTAGTGAGTAGATTTAGTAGTGCTTGTTAAGTGATTAGTGATTTGGAATTTAGGTGCGGGTTTAAAAAGATTTAAAAAATATTTAGTCATAAGTTTTGTCTTTTCAATTTACATTCCGTAATTTACTTTTAGTGCAATTTAAATACTTGTCATTTATTTTAAAAAGCATTTACTTTACTTGTCATTTAATTTCTTTAAACATGTTTTCTAAAGATTTTGATTTGTTAGACCTAAATCCGCACTTAATGAACATTTCACGTCACTTAGCAAGCATTTTAGTCATTTATATTTTTTAGATAAATTTTAATATAATCTTGTAGTTTTTAAATCTTAGAATTAATTTTAGTTTAAAAATAGTTTTAAAACTTAAAGTTTAGCTTTTCTTTTATATGCTTTCCTTTTTAGTAGATTTAGAAAACCAAACCAAAAACTTTTATGACATTCAAGCTTGAATTACAACTTGAACGTAGATTTCCAGTCACCTCTCGTCGAGGAAACGACCCGGAAGGTTTTTGAGATATCGCTTTGGTTAAAAGTGAATTTCTTGAACCCGACGGAAATACACTACTATACTATTATTGGCCTATCCTTATTATTACGTATTATTATATATTATATACGTGTTAATTCGGACGGATCAATTATCAAGAAAAGGGAAGCTAGGGTTTTATTAGGAAAACTAGGGTTTCCTTGGTTGCAAGCTTTGGATTTTAATCTAAACAAGGGTTTAGATTGTATTGAGCATCACCATCATTCATCATAAGGTCTTCTATAAACCTTTATACTTTCATTTTAATACGTTTTAATGTATATGATGTCTATGTAGTGAAATCACCATTTCAGGCCTCAGTTCACCATGTCACCGATGATTTTCTTGTAAACATGCATTTATATAGACTTTGTACCACTGTTCTATGGAGGTTATAATTAAGGTTCCAAAATGGTTGTAAAGCCTGTCCACACTAGGTTTAATGATCTAAAAATGTCTATGTACAAACTGTCAATTTGGGTTACACTTAATAAAGTTATGGTTTTTAAGTGTTATTATGGACTTGTTAATCTTGTCACCTTGGACATTTGGGCAAATAATGAACTTGTAGACAATATTATATGTATCACTTATAATACATATGGTATATGAGACTTGTGGTAAGTTACAAAAGTGAAAGTACATAAAATAAGCTTTAAATAAAAGTATAAGTATGGATTCTTAAGGGGCTGTTTGTATTTTGAATTTTAAACAGTGGATTTGACATTATATAAAAATAATACATCTCATGACGATCCCGATAATATAAAGAACTTGAAATATGGATTAATAACGAAAAAGATACAGTAAAAACAAGTTATACGTAAATAAACGGAGTCGTAAAAGAATTTTTATAAAAACTTTTTTATAAAAATTATCAAACAACAAGTTTGGTATTTTTAACAAATTATACATATTTTTAGGATTCCAAAATTATAAGAATCATAAATTTTTAATTAATAACGAACGAGTTATGAATTTCGCGAGTTTACGATAATTAATACTTTAATAATAACTTTTTTTTATAAAGTACTGTTAAGGAAAAGAACAAACTATCTCTATGTAATAAACCATTTTTATACTTTATTTATATTTTATTGCAAGATTAGTTATTTTCTTGTTACGGCAATTAATTTCCGTAAAGACAAGACTAACAAACCCCTAAGAGGGAATTAAAGAAGCGAAAAAAAAAAAAAAAAACCAGCAAAAAAAAACCAAAACAAAAACAACAACAACAAATACGTAACAAAAAATCCTATAGAATAAACACAACAACACCATCAATGAGTAGTGGTCCCCAAGTTCACACTTGCAGAGCCCACACCACCCTGCGTCACTTAATTCAAACATCGGGTCAGGTTACCCGGCCATAAATGATGATTGTGTGTTCTGGGGTACGACGGAGGAAAATTTCAACCAAACAAAAAAAAAAAAAAAATACAAATACCTACCCCCCCCTACAGCCCCCCCCCCCCCCTACCCCCCCTCCTCCCCACCCCCAGAATCAAATAAAAATAAAGCAACCCAAAATATAAAAAACCCCAACTAAACACCCCCTACGCCCCCCCGGGGAACAACGTCGTACCCCACCACCGGCCCCCAACGCCCTCCCCCCCCCCGCCGCACCACCCCCCGTCCCGCCCCCTTGGCCCGCCGCCCCCGCCGAGGGGGAGGGGTTTAGCGGGGACGGTTGGAGGATGGGCTATGTTTTTTTATGCCCTGCCCCCCCGACACCCCACTACCCCCAACGCACACGACCCAACCCCCAACAAGACCCTCACCAAAACACTCCTCATTCTCTACACCCACACCAGGAGGGAGGCCGCCCCCGAAGCACGCCCCGGCGGGGGGGCAGAATACGGGTTACCCCCCCACCGGAACCCCCCCCCGCCCCCGCCCCTCGGTAAATATCCCAATACATATCCCCTCCCTCTCTCCTAACACCCACCCACCTCCCCCTCCCCCCCCCCCTCCCCCCCCCCACCCACCCGCATACATAAACCACCCATTATCACCCCCAAAACCATCCTACGCATAAAATATTAAATGTAGCCCCCTACCCCGCGCCCCCGTCGTCATCCAGCGATGCCACAGGGCTACCTTCCCAGCCACGCCCAACCCCCAAACACCACAATACAACAAGTCACGTCACCACCTCCCATTCAACAACCACAACACGACAACCCCCAACCCTCTCAGCCACCTACTCACACAATATCTCAAACTCTACTCTCTCACACACTCACCACACACACACACAACAAGTTCTAACCCCCCGAGAACAACTAACTGCCCTTGACTAATGACTCCGATTGTTTATCGTTATCTCGATAACATCGACCATCACCTGTCCATCCCTTATCGACTCAATATGGTACCAGAACCGATTCCCGTATAGCCCCCGGAATATATAGCCTCCCTTAGGGCCCCACACCTCTGCTACGCCCACCGTCTCCCTACCCCTCTAGGCCAGATACACATTTAATACAAGTCATTCACTTTTGTAACATCCCTATCTCCCTCCCCCTTACATCTATTACCCCTCTCAACAGCAACATTTTAGACACTCATCAAAATTACTCTCTTCGCACTTCTCCTCTATCTAACACTTTCGTATGATAACTACTATGCCAACATGACATCTAACAAGTAGAATCGAATCGCCGGAGAGATCTATTGTGTGTTTATCATGAATCAATGAGCATCACCATGAGAATTTTTTTTATCAAGAGCTTATCGTATCGATGAACAGTAGGTTTCGTACGGATGATACTTGATTAGATTTATGATTTGATGAGTTTTTGATCTTAAAACGCAGAATAATAGCTTTCGTAATCATCAAATTGTAGGTTTAATATCTAGTTTACGAAAAATACGTGTTTTAGATTGAATTTGATCGAAAAATATAGATTTGATAGCTTTCGTAAGCAAGAAATAAGTTTTCGGTAAACTGTTTTTGTAGCGGAAAACAACTTTCGTATTTTAGTTTTGAACTTTCGTATCATAGTTTTGGTTTCGTAACTGTCATACGTAAGTGATTTCTTAGCTTTCGTAATATAGTTAAACTTTCGTAACATTAAAATAGCTTTCGTTACATAGAATTTATCAATTTGAAAAAGATAACATTGATATTATCACTTTAAAAAGCTTAAAATTAGATTGATAGATTTTTAGTAGGTTTCGTAGCTAAGAATTTACGAAAGTAAGACATTTCTTGGTTTTTACCAAAGTAGAGGTAATTTAGGATTTACGAAAGGAAGTTTCGTAAATTAGAGCTTTCGGTAACTGTTCGGTTTCGTAAACAGTGAAAGCTTTCGTATTACTGTGGTTGTGTAACTAGAGGTTTCGTATCAAAAGCTTGGTTTTGGTTTCGAACTTCAAGCTTACGTATCATTGGTTTTCTTGTTGAAGGTTTCGTAATTGTTGGTTTCGTAACTGAAGGTTTCGTAACGAAGGTTTCGTATTACAGTTTGAGGTTTCGTAATACTTGGTTTCGTAATCAAGAGGTTTCGTAACATAGCTTTCCTAACTGAAGGTTTCGTAATTCAGTTTTCATAATTGGAAGGTTCCGTATCTCATTGGAAGAGGTTTCGTAACACAGTTTTGAGTTTCGTAAACTGTTTTAGAGGTTTCGTAACATAGTTTTAGGGTTTCGTAAACTGTTTCGAGAGGTTTCGTAACACAGTAATTGGGTTTCGTAAAACTGTTTTAAAGGTTTTGTATCTCATAATTTGGGTTTCGGAACACAGTTAAAGAGGTTTCGTATCTTCTAATATTGGAAATTAAGCTTTCATATAAAAGTTTACGTGTTACTTAGTCTTTCGTACCAAATCAAGGTTTAGTTCCTTTAAGGTTACCTCATTGTAATACAAGACAAGGTTGTAATTGCTCGTTAACTTCACGGTTACAAGACTTTATATCCAAAATGATCAAAGTTTGCATTGTAATCATTTGATACAACATGTCTACTTCAAATCAACAAACTCTAGCAGACTCAGGAGCTAATGAAAGACCTCTAATGCTTGAGAAAGGAAATTATATTCCACGAGAAAGTAGGTTCAGAAGGTTTTCGGATAATAAGCTTGAAGACGGGGAGCAGATGTGGAACTCAATACAGAACAAACCGTGTAAGAGGCCAATGATTACAAATCCAGACAACAGTCAGGAAGAGATACTTGAACCATTGTCCAAAATGACTAAGGGTAACAAGAAGCAATACATTACTGATATGAAGTCATAATATAGCTTATCTTCTCAAGCAAAACCGCATGATATATATATAATATAATATAGATGAGATAATATTATATATATATATATATATATATATATATATATAGAATTCAGTGGATGCATGTAAAAACGCTAAGGATATGTGGTAACGAATTAAAAGGTTGATGTTTGGTTCTGATGTTACTAGTCATGTAAGACACTCACGTCTTATGGATGAGTTTGACAAGTTTGCAGCAAAAGAAGGAGAATCGTTAGAGTCAGTGTATGAAAGGTTGACAACGCTTGTGAATATTATGGATCGTAATAATGTTCGTCCTATTCCAGTGTCAATCAACACCAAGTTTCTCAAGTGCTTGCAACCCGAATGGATCAAATATGTTACCATGGTTCGTCACAGTCAAACTGGAGGCATAGTTTCATATGATGTGTTGTATGATTCTTTAGTACAATTCGAACCGTATGTTCTAGCATCCAAAGCAAATAGAGCTGCCAAGGATCATGATCCATTAGCCCTTCTTGCTTATTAAAATGCTTCTTCATCACATCTCATGCAAATTCTTCTTATTCACAACCATACTATGTCACACATCCTTCATCAGTTGTTGATTATAAAGATGAATATCAAGGGGAGTTACAAGAGGATTCTCAAGAAGACAAGATTACAACTACCATGATGTTATTAGCTCGAGCAATCACTCAAAAGTTCTCCACACCTACCAATAATCGTCTTCGTACTTCATCAAACACAAGAAATCAAGTTGTGGTTCAGGATGGTAGATTTTGACATACAAACCAATAATGTATGTTATGGTGGAAATGGTAACAAGAATGCAGGGAGACAAAACAGGAATCGAGCGTTTAATGCAGGAAATGGAAATGATGACAACAATCAGATTGTTCAACGTGTTCCACAAACTGAGTCAACTCTGGGAAAGACAAATGTTCAGTGTTATAACTGCAATGAAAAAGGGCATTATGCTCGTGATTATCAGAAACCAAGAGTTCGTGATGCAAAGTATTTCAGAGAACAAATATTGCTAGCTATGAAAGATAAAGCTGGAAGCATCCTCAAGGACGAAGAAAATGATTTCTTGCTCGACAACTCGTATGAAGAAGAAACAATGGAAGAGTTAACTGCTGCAGTCATGTTGATGGCTTGAATTTAACCAGCTGATGGTAACGCTGAGACTGTGCCATCATATGATGCAAAGGCTGTCAGTGAGGTAAATGCTTCATCCAAGGTTCATGAACAAGTGAGTCATGCAAAATGTAAAACTATTATTCAAACATCTGATGATGATCAAATTGATTCTAATATCATATTTGATGATTCTTATGTGGAAAATATTGGTGGCACATCTGAACATGATTCAAATGCTCATGATGAATATCATGAAATTCAAATGCTAGCATATAATGTTCAAAGAGAAGCTGAAAATCAAAAAACGGTTAAACAATGAGCTTAAAAAGCAAAAAGAGTTGCTACAAAAGGAGCTTGAGACCTGTAAGGATTGGGTCAAAACATTTGAGCCAAAAACAATTCAATGTTCAAAATATAAAGAAACATGTGCAGAGTTGGAACGTGAATTACAGGCTGATAAGGACACCATTGAGAGAATTTTGAAAGAAAAAGATACAATTCAAAGTGATTTTTTCAAAATTGAAAATGAAAAGCTAATAATTCAACATGAAACTCAGTTAGTTAAAAAGGCTTTTAAAGAACGAGAAAATCGGTACCTTGAAGATATTGTTGATCTTGAAGAGAAACTGAGTTTTCATGATTGAATTGTTTATAAAATGGGTCAATCGATTCAAACAATTCACATGCTTAAATAAAGTTTATGAACCTTTTCTTAAAGCTGGGTTGGGTTACAAGAATCTCGAACGTCTCAAGAAGGCCATTGCAGCACAACCAAAAATGTATGATGGTGAAAGGCTTTATAGTGCTAAATTAACAATGTATTCACCTGATTCAGAGGAAACTTTAGAGGATGCAGAAGAAAGTCGATTGAAAATGAGAAACCAAATGGTTCAACTTAACTATGGAAAATTAAATGTGCTTTATGAAACATTATAGTCTCAACAAGAATAATCTGTTGAACAAACATATTTTTCAATTCC
Source organism: Tanacetum coccineum (assembly GCA_026074375.1). Classification (NCBI taxonomy): domain Eukaryota; kingdom Viridiplantae; phylum Streptophyta; class Magnoliopsida; order Asterales; family Asteraceae; genus Tanacetum; species Tanacetum coccineum. The sequence goes on from BQNB010020549.1 coordinate 53,350, forward strand.
TTCTACTTCTAATAATGGTTCTGAGTCAAAAAAAGTCACATTGGATTTACCAATTCCAAAAATGCCAAAAAAGAGTAAATTGTTAAAAATGTTTGACACAATGGGTGTAGCAATTAACGGTTTACGAACACGGATTGATAAAACTCTTTTAGAAGACAGACAACGAAGATGGATGTCTGACACCAATTCTTAAGAGAGGTTTATAAAAAACGATGTAATTCGAGTCTACCTCTTTTATAAAGAATTTGAAAGAACTTAAAGAAGAAGTCATTGAAGAAGTACAGGAAATGTTAAATATTTTTGAATAAATATAACAGAAAGTTAACGGAAAATATCCAAAAGAAAAGATTCTTTAAAATGAGATCGATCGACTTTTGGAAGTATCCTTGACAAGTGAAATTCAAAATTGTGTGTTGGTTTCTGTTGAAATACAAAAAAATGAATTGTTAAAAGCTGAACTTGAGAAAAGTTCAAGTGACTCCAAAGATATCCAAGCCAATTTACTCGAAAGAATTAAAAAATTTGAAAATGATTTTAAGCGATCACAAGCTCAAAGTATTGATTTTGAACTTAAACTACAACATCAAAAAGAGAAAATGGCTTGTGATGTCTCTTGGAATCAAAATTGTCAACAATAAATGATGAGAACGTGTTGCTAAAAACTCAAGTGGATTATGTTGTTAAAGAAAGAGAAAATATCAAACTTGAATATCAAAAGCTTTTCAATTCAATAAAAGCAACACGAACTCAACATCAAAAGAGCTTGATGAGTTGATTGAACATGTTAATCAAAAGACATATGCTTATGCTAATGTACGTGCTCAGAATCAAGATCTTTTAATAATAATATCTGAACTCAAGAATAAGCTTAAAACCCATTGACAAGGGAAAGAATGTGAACACCAAGTTTAACACATCTGAGACCTCAAGAACAGTTTTTTTTGGGATTGGGGGGGGGGGGGGGGGGGGGGGGGGGGGGGGGGGGGGGGGGGGGGGGGGGGTGGGGGGGGGGGGGGGTGGTGTGGGGGGGGTGTTATGGGGTTGTCTTCTTTGTGTAACACCATTGCCTAAAAACATAGCAGTTAAGGCTAAGAAAGTGTCAAATACTAAGGTCAATACTGAGTTGTCAAAACCAGTCACTTCACATCTTACACCTAAAAACGAGCAAAGTCAAAAGCATAATGAGAATGTACTTGAAAGAGGAATGTATAGAATCATAAAAACAGAGACACAGACACCGGATTCTAAAACTAACATAAATGTTTGTCATTCCATACGTGTAGAAAGTTCTAATAGTGTTAGAAGACCAAAGTCTAAGGACACTAAATCAAAGGATAGAGTCTTGAAGAACAATAATGATAAGAGACCATCTACACATGTTCAAAAAATGTCAAGTAGTGTTAGTATAGATTCTAATAAGTATGAAACAATGCATTCGAATGTATGTCAATCAAACGCAAGTGTATTAAGTACCAAGACTGTAAATGTTGTTAATGATGGTTCAAATATTGTTTGTGTTTCTTGTGGTAAAGATGTGTTTTTACTTTCTCATGAAAAATGTGTTGCTCGTTATGCTTTGTCTAGGAATTCTAGTGTAAAAAGAGCCTTATTCACTACCCCCATAGCAGTGAAATCTAAGAATTTAGGAGCTACTTCTGTAGTTGCAAAATCTAGATTAAGCATTGCTAAAACCCCAACAACAACAAATAAGGTCTCTAGTGTGTTACCACTATCTTCTGATTCTAGTCAAAGTAGGACACTTAGTAATTACATGAAAAACAAAATTACAACAAGTAGAAAGTGGCAAAAATGGTTTGAAACCAACAATGTTTTAATTGGACACCCAAAAGCAAAACTGCTCAATTACTCCTTAGTAAAACAAAGAGTCGTATCCGTGTTCGTTCTACATCTAACACACCGGTTACCACCCAGAAATGGGTAGCCAAACTCTCCACTCTTCCATCTACATTTGTTTCATGTGATGTAGGTGATCCAGCTTGTCATTTGGATTGTTGATAGCGGATGCTCAAAGCATATGACTGGCAATCTTCAACTGCTAAGAAATTTCGTTGAGAAATTCATAGGAACAGTTCTCTTCAGGAATGATCATTTTGTTGTAATCATTGGATATGGAGATTATGTTCAAGGCAATCTCGCGATATGTCATGTATACTACGTTGAAGGCCTTAGTCACAATCTATTTTCGGTCAGACAATTTTGTGATGGAGATTTAGAAGTAGCATTTCGTTCAAACACGTGTTATGTTTGGAATTTGGAGGGTGATGATTTGCTTACCGGTTCTCGTGATTTAAATCTTTACACTATCTCTATTTCAGAGATGGCGGCTCCTTCTCCAGTGTGCTTAATGTCCAGAGCCATATCTACAAAATCTTGGTTATGGCACCGCAGGCTTTCTCATTTGAATTTTGGTACCATTAACCAACTCACGTCAAAAGACCTAGTTGATGAGCTTCCGAAATTTAAGTATAACAAAGATCACCTATGTTCAGCCCGTGAACAAGGCAAAAGCATGAAAGCTTCACTTTCACCAAAATTGGTTCCAAGCACAAAATCCAAACTCTAACTACTTCATATGGATTTGTGTGGGACAATGAGGGTCGCAAGTATCAATGGAAAGAAATATATTTTAGTGATCGTTGATGATTATTCTCGGTACACATGGGTATATTATCTTTCCACAAAAGATGAGACTCCATATATGATCATCGATTTCATTAATCAAGTTCAAAGGAATCTAAAAGCTCAAATTTTGATGATTTGAACTGATAATGGAACTGAATTCAAAAACGAGAAATTACAGGAATTTTATGCAAAGTTAGGTATTGTTCATAAAACTTCAATTGCTCGTACGCCTCAACAAAATGGTATTGTTGAACAAGTAAATAGAACACTAGTCAAGGCTGCTCGAACAATGCTTATCTTTTCCAAAACTCTAGAATTTCTTTGGGCCGAAGCTATTGCTACTGCTCGTTTTACTCATAATCGCTCTATTGTACACACACGGTACAATAAGACTCCTTATGAGCTGATTCGAGGAAGAAAACCCAATATTTAATACTTTCATGTGTTTGGATCCCTTTGTTATCCAACAAATGATCATGATGATCTTGGGAAAATGAAACCGAAGGCTGACTTTAATTTTAAACATTGCATATTATGGTTATTCTGAGTCACTCACAAGGCTTCGTATCTATAAATCGCCGAACAAAAAAAACAAAAACTAAACCCAAAAAGATAATGGAAACGATCCATGTCAAGTTTAATGAACTCACACCAATGGCTTCTGAATGCAACAATTCATAACCCAGAATAAACTACACGAATTTTCAAGATTCATCGAAAGATTCACAATCCGTACCTTCAAAAACAGACTTGGATAATTTGTTTGGTCCTTTGTATGAAGAATACTATGCGACGAGTTTACCAGTAGTGTCAGATAATTCCGCTGCAAATACTCTTGATAACGAACACACTTCTTCATCACCGTCAATCATCGTTGAAGAAGATGAAGCTCCTCAAATAGTATCTTCATCAGCAGAACAAGTTGCCACTGAACCAAACTCTCCAGTCTTGAATTAAAATGCCAATGAATTCGTTCAAGAAGACATTGTAGATTTTGATGGAAATGTGTTCTACAGTGCACCTCCAACTCATATGTTTGAAGAAGTTGAGTCATCTTCAACATATCAGGATCCATCAAATATGCACGAGTTTCATCAAAAGCATCGCTCAAGTGATAGGTGGACTAAGAATAATCCAATTAAATAAGTGATTGGTGATCTCTCAAAACCTGTAATGACAAGAAATCGACTTCAAACTGATGCAGAAGTTTGTATGTACGCATTAATAGTGAGTACAATTAAACCAAAAAATATCAAGGAAGTTATGCTTGATGCTAGCTGGATTAAATCCATACAAGATGAGCTTAATCAGTTTAAACGCCTTGATGTTTGGGAACTTGTCGAATGTCCTATTGGCAGAAACATAATCGCAGTTTAATGGATCTGGAAAAATAAGACTGATGCTGAAAACACGGTTATTCAGAATAAGTCTCGTTTAGTTGCCAAAGGATATCGTCAAGAAGAGGGAATCGATTTTGAGGAGTCTTTTGCACCAGTTGCAAGATTTGAAGCTGTTAGAATTTTTGTGGCATACGCGGCTTACAAGAACTTTCCTATTTATCAAATGGACATCAAAACGACATTCCTAAATGGTCCACTAAAAGAAGAAGTTTTTGTTCGTCAGCCGAATGGATTTGTAGATCCAGACTTTTTGAATCACGTATATCGTCTTAAGAAAGCTCTATACGGTCTCTAACAAGCACCTAGAGCCTGGCATGACAAGCTTTCCTCATTCTTAATCGAACACCATTTCACAAAAGGTATTGTCGATCTGATATTGTTTACAAGAAGAAACGAGGATGACATTTTATTAGTTCAAATCTATGTCGATGACATAATTTTTGGGTAAACTAAACCAGTGTTTGCAAAAAGATTTGAAAAACTAATGAAAGATAATTTTGAAATGCCAATGATCGGTGAAATGAAGTTCTTTCTTGGACTTCAGGTTCATCAATCACCTCGAGGAATCTTTATATGTCAATCACAATATACTATGGATCTTCTTAAGAAACATGGGATGGAAAAATGTGATACAATTTGTACACCAATGGCTACAACCAAACTAGATGCAGATTTACAGGGTACCCAAGTTGACCAAACTAAGTATCATAGTATGAATGGGGGACTTATGTATCTCACTGCTAGTCGACCAGACATTGCCTTTGCGACATTTGTATGCGCGCGTTATCAGGCACACCCAACTGAAAAACACCTCAAAGAGGTCAAAAGGATCTTTCGCTACCTAAGACAAACCATTAACATTGGTCTATGGTACTCGAAGGATTCTGGGTTTGAGCTAATTGCATATTCAGATGCAGACCTTGCAGGGTGTAATGATGATTTCAAAAGCACATCTAGAGGCATTCAATTTCTGGCAGATAAGCTAGTCAGTTGGTCGTCGAAAAAGCAAGATTGTACAATAATGTCAACTGCGAAAGCTGAGTACGTATCATTATCTGCATGTTGTGCGTAAGTCCTATAGATGAGAACGCAACTACTAGATTATGGATTTCGGTACAATAAGATTCCAATATACCATGATTCACAAAGTGCAATTGCAATATCTTGCAATCTGGTACAACATTCACGTACAAAACACATTAACATACGTTATCATTTTATCAAGGAGCACGTTGAAAAAGATACCATTGAACTTTACTTTGTCGGGACAGAATACCAACTTGCTGATCTTTTTATAAAAGCCCTTCCAAAAGAAAGGTTTAAGTATTTAGTTTACAGAATTGGTATGCGATGTATAACTCCAACTCAGTTGGAACGTCTAGCAAGGTTATCTTCTTGAATGCAAGATCATACATCAAACAATTTGTAAATATTTTTCAAAAACAAAATACAAAATTGAAAATTTTCAAAAACAAAAAACAAAATTGAAAAATTTTAAAAACAAGAAAAAAAGGGTTACAATTTAAGTCGATTGGCAGATACATATCGCAGTCAAATGGATTTTGAATAAACAGGAATGTTGCCTGAAAACTACGGTTATCGATAAAATAGTCTAGTTTAGTTACAAGGATATGTTAAGGAGGAGGGAATGTTTTAAGGAATCAATTGCACCAGTTACAAGACTCGAAGCTGTCAGAATCTTTATGGCATATGCGGCTCACAAGAACTTTCCTATATACCAAATGGACGTCAAAATGGAATTTCTGAATGGTCTATTGAAAGAGGAAGTTTTTGTTCGTCAGCTAGATGGTTTTGTAGATCCAGACTTTAGAATCAAGTATTCATCTTTGAAAGTCTGTAAACGGAGGTTCAAAAATGCCCTGGAGCATGGTATAACAAGCTTTCCTCATTCTTAATCGAACACCAATTCACAAAAGGTATTGTCGATCCGACATTGTTCACAAGAAGACACGGGGATGACATTTTATTAGTTCAAATTTATGTCGATGACATAACTTTTGGGTCAACAAAACCAGTATTTTCAATAAGATTTTCAAAATTAATGAAATATAATTTTGAGAAATGACAATGATCGGTAAAATGAAGTTCTTTCTGGGGACTTCAGGGATTCATCAATCACCCCGAGGATCTTTATTTATCATTCCACACCTATACTATTGATCTTCTAGGAAACATGGATAGAAAAAGTGATCTATTAGCACCACTATGGCCTACTACCAAATGTGCAGATTGATGGGTACATAGTTGTCAACCTAAATACATAGATGATTGGCGACTTATGCATCTCATTGTAGTCGACAGACATTCTTTGGCGACATTAGTATGTGTAGTTATCAGGCACGCCAACTGAAAAAACGCAAAGAGGGCAAAAGGATCTTTTGTATCTAAGACAAACCATCGCTGGGTCTATGGTACTCGAAGGATTCGGGTTTAAGCTAACTAACATATTCAGACGCAGCATGCAGGGTGTTAATGATGATTGCAAAAAGCACATCGTGGAGGCATTCAATTTTGGGAGCATGAGCTCGTCAGTGGGTCTGTGTAAAAAAAAGCAAGATTGTACAGCAATGTCAAGTGCGGAAGCTGAGTACGTATCATTATCTGCATGTTGTGCTCAAGTCATTTGGATGAGGACGCAACTGCTAGATTATGGATTTTGGTACAACAAGATTCCAATGTACTATGACTCACAAAGTGCAATTGCCATATCTTGCAATTCGGTACAACATTCACGTACAAAACACATTAACATCCGTTATCACTTTATCAAGGAGCATGTTGAAAAAGGTACCATTGAACTTTACTTTGTCGGGACGGAATACCAACTTGCTGATCTTTTTACAAAAGCCCTTCCAGAAGAAAGGTTTAAGTATTTAGTTCACAGGATTCGTATGCGATGTATGACTCCAACTAAGTTGGAATGTCTGGCAAAGTTATCTTCTTGAATGCAAGATCATACTTCAAAACATATTGTAAATAATTTTTTCAAAAACAAAATTAATAATTAAAAATTTCAAAAACAAAATTAGAAGATTTCAAAAACAAGAAAAAATATTTTTGTTCTTTTACTATTTTTAAAAACTGAAAAACAAATAAAAATTTGAAAAATACAAAAACACAAAAAATAATTTAAAGATACAAACACATATCTTCTCTGTTTTTTATCAGTTTCATGATATTGTATTTCTCAAAAGGTGGTTCTTTAAATGCAAAATCAATGTATCATGAACTGAGAGGGAGTAAATCATTCATAAAATGATCTTCACTGCTAAAATATGTCGTTTGTAATCAAAATCCATTCACATACAAAGGATTTCTTCAAAAACATCTTGCAAAAATCATCAATTTTGAAAAATTCAAGTGAGCAAAATTGCAATAAGTAATAATCTCTTCAATAAGTTCTTTAATTAGACATTTATTTGAGGGAGTTATGAAATTCTCGATTTTTTTAAAAAATCTTCTTAAAAAAATGTTCAAAACTATAAAATTAACTATCTTTCGATAAGTTCTTTAATTAAATATCTTACTAAGGGGGGGTTATAAATTTTTCAGTCAAATCATCATCAGGAAATAAAAATTGTGTTCTCAAAAAGAAAAAATAACTTCGTTTTGAACAAATTTTTTATCAAAAAGAAAGAAATATTCAAAAGTGAATAATTGTTCGAAGGGGAGTTATAAATTTTTTTAAAGACAAAAGCGGGAACTTAACTGAAAAATAGTTCAAAAGAATTGATATGAAAAGTGGTCTAACTCCAAGGGGGAGTTATGTAAAAAAAAATTGGATAACAAAAGCTTACGGAAGTAACTACAAGGGCTAAAAGTGTAAAACTGCAAAAGGATAAGTTTCGTGTGGGTTGTTAATGATTACAAAAGAAAGAAGAGGGGCTGAAAATGTCAAGTTCAAAAGATACGTTCGTATGGATCAAAAGGGTTTACGTAAGTAACTTGAGGGACTGAAAATGCCAAAATTGCAAAATTATTTTTGGAAGTATAAAAGTAACAGTTTTCATACGTAACGTCATCACTTTCGTAAAACACACAAAAAGGTTTCATAAATCCTCTGCAGACATTGAGCTTTCGTAATTTAGAAAATACAATCCAAATCGTTTCAGTGATTCTCTATGATAGAAAAATGTGACCTATTTGTTTTATTTGTGTTTAATTGTTGTTATTGATTGATAAAATAGGTTTCGTATAGATCTAGGGTTTCATAAATATGAAAAGTGATAGAAACTTAAAATTGATTTAGGCAAAAGATTCACATATGTCTTGAAACATGGTTAGAATGACTTGATCACTGAAAATATCATTTGAGGACTAAGATCATTAGGTTTCGTAACCTTGATAGGTTTTGTAAATTTAAGATTTTGCTTTCAGATAAAAGAACAGTCTTAAACAGATGAAAAAATGATAAATAAGCTGGAAAACAAGACAAATTCTTTAAGATTATCATTTTTCCAGTTAATAATTATGTTTACGAAAGTAAATTTTTTTCAAGTTTCGGTTTCGTAAGGGCTTTTCAAAGGGTTTCGTAAACAGTAATGGGTCAAATGGGTTGGTTTCGTAAGGCAAAATGGGCTTTTTAGCTTGGGTTTCGGAAAAGAATATTAATGGGCTAAATTTTTTTACGGATACTCAAATGGGCTTAATCGTTAAACAAAATAGCATCTTACAAAAACAAATGATAAATTTTGTTATAAAATCATATCATTATATTAATAAATTGATCAAATGGTGAAGATTGTGTCTAGTTTCGACCGTTTCTTGAAATTAACAGGATGATGATTGAGCAATCTACTGACCATCCATAAATTGTATATAAGAATATGTTTTGTATAACTAAATTTTTCATTCAATGTGATCAATGATTCAAATATATGAAAAGGAAAATAAAAAATGGTGCTTCAACTGTCTGTGATCATAAGTTTCTCATGTAACAACAAAGGCAAAAGTTCAAAGTTTTGAAAAGATTATTTTAAAAAACAAGTTCAAAATGGTTTATGACTATCTATTGTACTCAGTTGGGTAAATGGTCTAAGTCATGTCCGGTTTTGACCGTTTTCTATAATGAACAGAATGAGGAGTGGGTAGCTTAGTGATCATCCAATTGTTGTTACATTAGTGTGGTTGTATAATCATAATTTTTAAACATCTTTAAAAAAACTTGTGATTTTCAAAATGTTGTCTCAATTTCTATCTAAAAGCTATGTTTTTGTGTTAGATGTGGTAGTCTTTTACTAAACAAGTTTTTTTTGAGAATATAAAGTTATTCTCTTGGATTTATTAAAATGGTTGTCATAAACTTGTGTTTTTGCCAAATTGGTATTTTCAAAAATCAGAGTATATTTTAATATTCTTGAAAGAATATCATTTCATAAATGCTTTTTGGGGAGGAAATTCAAAATAGAAAGAGAGATGAAATCTATACGCGAAAAAGAAATCAAGGTATGCTCGAAAAAGAAATGCCAGCGCATAAAAAATGAGATTAAAAGAAAAATACGAATAAAGCGTACGACATGTGCCCAAAAAAGCAAGAATTGGCACATGAGAAAGAAAATGATCAGAATATGCTCAAAAAGAATTGCCAAAGCATATAAAAACAGACAAAGTGGAAAGAGATAAAAATGTTATATGAATGTGTATTACATAAACTTTATCTCATTTCACAAATCACTTCATGTCATTATACAGTATTCTACATGGCTCAACAAGTAATTCCAGATGCTCAACTTGTTCCAAGATACCATACCATTGGGAGATGCAATAATTATGTTGTGCTTCAGAGTATTTCATGTTCTCCTAAGTGCGAGATTGTTGGGAAGATCTTACTTGATCATCCACTAAGCTATGCTTTAACTGCCACTACTGATGTACCTGTTGTGTATCTACAACAATTCTGGAGAATAGTGAGCAAAGTGCCTGATACTGAAGATATGATCAAGTTCATTGATATTTGCTAAAACACACATCATTTATAACCCGGAAAACACTATTAATTGGACTAAAAATGCTAAAATATGCTTTATTATATTGCAAATATGTTTGTTTGGTATTTTTATGTCTTGCAGGTAAAAACGATTAAAAACGGGTAATTACGGGTTCATCGCGATCAAGAATGCTTAATATTCAAGATCAAGAGAAAGTCGTGAAAAGTCCCCCGAGCATGCCGATGGAAAGAGCACGAAAATACAAGTCCGACGGTACCTTCTTTGTTTATTGGGCCGGCCCGTAACCCGTTATTTGGGCCGGGCCAGCCCAAACTTGAGCTAGCACATGATTTTAACTTAGCCCATTGACCAAAATCTCGGCCCATTTTAACAACTCTTGGCCCATGTAAAAATCTACAATTGAAACAAAAGTTGGAAGCAGGGTTGAGGTCACGTGCAAACTTAAATCAAAATCATGCATGTGCCTCTCCACTTATATTTTGTTGAGCCAATCAACAACCGACACATGGCGGAGCAAGTTTATAAATCTCACATTTCACCTCAAAATACAAAGAACGGGTCGAATGGCTTGCATTTAATGCGTATGATGAAGGCAACCTCAAAGGCCACGTATCCGCTCCTCAACGGTCGATCAAACCTTGCAGCCTCTCAATCCGTGTGACACTCGATCCAATGCAATCATTGGCTGGAAATGATTAGGAAAATTTACAATTTCTACCCTCCCACTTTAGCTATATAATAGAGGACACCTCTCATAGTTTTGGGATTATTTAGATTAGGACTTATTTTGTTTAGTAGCTTATTAGTTTTTTTTAATGTAAAAGATTATTCATCATAGCTTATTCTTGCTTATTGTTCAAGAAGTTTTTATGTTAATGTTATAAAAGATGGTTTGATTATTACTGTGGCTTATTCTCGCATCTCGTTCTTTATTTTCTCTTCTATGTCGATTAGCTTATCTAATAAGCTGAGTCACTTTCTAGCTTATTATCTGGTCAAATAAGATTATCCTCTAGCTTATTCGTTTTGGATCTAGGCTTATATTAAACCGATTAAGCCTTTGTTTATGGTCGGTGTGTTTTAGTTAGTCTTTAGCTTATTAACTTTTCTAGCTCAATTCGGACATCTTATAAAGTGCAACGAGCTTGTAAGCTTGGCTTATTTAAAAACCTTGTCACTTTTAGATCCGAGAGTTTATTATCTAGGCTTAATAGTTTAGATCTCGATTGATGATTATTCGTTTTGGCTTATTAGAGTTTTATTTGTATTACAACTTGTCTTAGCTTAATGGAATTAAGTCGCGAGGTTGAAAAAGTTCTTTCCCTGTTGCTTATTGGTCTTTCGTGATTAATATGATGTTCCGTGATTAATTGTGTGCTTAAAATCAAGTTTCTTGATAGAGGACTAATAACAGTTGTGGCTTATTTTGTTAGTTTTAGCTTACTCGTTATTTTAGAACTTTTAATATCGATTTGTTGCTAAATGCTTATCAGTTTTGCTTATTCAGATTGCTTGAGCTTATTTGTTGTATCTTAAAATCTGGTCTTATTATCTGGTTATATTGGGACACGTTTTTGTTGTATCTGGTTTGAAATTTGATATAGGCTGCGATTGGGTTTGTAGAATTAAAATATGGCTTGTGTTTGAATTAGGCTTTTGTTTGGTTTGGATATTGGGCCTGCGATTGGTTGGGCCACGATTTCATTTAGGCCTTAGTTTGTATTGTTTTGGTTTGGGCTTGCTAGATTCATACATAAGTGCTAATTGGGTTTAATATTACTAATTGGTTAAATGGTTAATAGAATTTGCAAATGATTTGTTACTGTTTTTATGTTAACAGTTTTATGTTTAGTTTTATGAATTTGGTACCGGTCAACTCATGAGGCGTAGAGCTTAAGGGTATATTTAGCTAGACCGAATTTAATTATTTGCTTTAGCTAAATAAACCAGGTGGTATTCGTTTCATTTG
>BQNB010020550.1:0-65329 GCA_026074375.1 Tanacetum coccineum
CGCGGGCAATCACGCTTGTTAAATTGAAAGCACAATTTATAAGTAAACACGAAACAAATTTAGTTCAAATTTAATTTTTAGTTGTACTAATAGTGTAAGCCATGTGCGTCTAGTACGGATTACATTACCAAAATATTAAATTTAATTCATGTGTAGCTTCATACGTGCACCGGACATATAACTAGTTTGAAATATAAATTTTTCTAAAAGGAGATTTCATGAATAAATAAATTGGAACGAACTAAATATCATTTCCAAAAAATCTAAACCATGAAAATTGCTTTTTGTTCGACTAAAAAAAGAAACTTAAACCCAAAAATATCTTAAATAATCATTATCTCTAAACACAAAACCTTATTGGCTAGCATGATTCTCCTCAATATGAGTTCAAAACAAATGGGACCCACTTCCACTTAAACCCTATAAATACATCCCAACAACCATTCACAACCCTACATTTATAGATTCTGTGGATCACAAACTCCAACACAAAACAATGACAACACTAACTTGTTAAGTAACTCCAACTGGGTCATTCTCAAATATCTAAAAAGGGTCCAAAAAACCATAACACTGCATTGAATGAGTCCTTGCGGTCTTTTAAGGCTCCATCTGGGTAGCAAGTAGGTGGCTAGGGTTTTTTGAATAGACATTATGTTAGTTGCAAGTGGAGAAATGGTGGTGCTGAGAAAAGGGTTGTGAGAGTGAGTGTGAAGGCAGCTGTGGAGAGAAGTGGTGGTGCAAATGGTGGTGGTGATGGTGGAGATAGGAAGAGTGGTGGTGGGTTGATGGAGGTGACTACTTTTAGTCAGGGTTTTGGTGAGTCTGAGTTTCCTGTTTGGGATAAGATTGGTGCTGTTGTTAGGCTTAGCTATGGAGTTGGTAAGTTCTATTTTGTTTTGTTTGTTTCATTTCACACTGTAATAAGCTGTGAAGTATAAAATAAGATACTCTTATAAGGGAGTGTTTGTTTAAGCTTATTTTTGGGCTTATGTGTTTTTGGTTTATATTTCATAAGCTCATTTTTTATCCTATATTGAAACTTATGAGCTCATATAAGTTCATTATGTCCTACTATTTCGCTTTGATATAAGATAAGATATACGACTCTCTTATTAGGGAGTGTTTGTTTAACCACTCGGGGTGGCCTAGCGGAAAATAGCCTTTGTGCTAATTCACTAAAATGTGTGAGGTCTCTTGTTCAGCCAAACCTCCTGAAACTTTTGCATGGCTTGATCTGTGTAGGTCGGTGAGATTTAAACATGTGGAATAGTCGGCCAAAAGTTCGGAAACTATGGTTAAAAAAAATAAGTGTTTGTTTGAGCTTATTTTTAGGCTTATAAGCTTATGTGGTTTCGGCTTATGTTACAAAAGTTCATTTTCCGGCTAATTTTGAAATTTATGAGTTTATATAAGCTCATGAGTTTCAATATAGGATTAAAAATGAGTTCATGAAACATAAACCAAAACACAAAAGCTCATAAGCCCAAAATTTTTGATATTTTGATGAGTCTATTAGTATCAATGAAGATATAGGCATGTTAAGGCAAAATTAGCACACTTTATGTTTGGTAAAGTAGATATAAGTGAAGCCCAAATGGTAAACAGATTAATTATAAGTAATTAAAAAGGTAATATTGCTTTTTTAGAAGGTCTTGTCTTTTTTGAGCTTAAGGCTTTGTTATCCAAGTTCTTGTTTAACTTGAGTTTGTTTTCTTAAAAAAAAGCTAAAGTCTATAGAAGCTCATAAAGTATATACAATCTTATACACCAATTCTCTTGCTTACCCCTTTTTGCTTGTTTGTATTATGAAGAAAACTATAGAATTTATGTGAATTTGACACTATTTTTGGCTAAAAGCCTAAAAGTATGTTTGAATCTGCTAACAATTGCCAATATTCACTATTTATGCTTCTCTTTTCACAATTGCTAAAAACAGGTATATACGGCGCCATGGCATTGGCAGGGAACTTCATATGCTCAACAACAGGAATAGATAGTACAGGAGGATACTCGCCATCATTAGACGCCATTGTACAAGGACTCGGATATGCTGCTCCTCCAATTATGGCACTTCTTTTTATACTAGACGTACGATCAAATTTCCAAAAAACTATGTTCTGCTTGTGCAACCACCAAGTTTGTAAATTTGGTTGATTTTAATGTATCATGGATGACTAAAATGAATGTTGTTGGGCTAGTGCAGGATGAAGTTGTGAAAGTGTCTCCTCATGCTCGTGCAATACGGGATGTTGAAGATGAGGAGTTACGAAGCTTTTTCTATGGAATGTCTCCATGGCAGGTAAAGACTATTTAAGGAGTGTTTGGATGTGTGTTTAGATTTAATTATGCGATATTATATCATCATAAATGTTACTTGTTTTTGTACATTTATGCGATAAAAGATGGCTTTGCGTTCAGTCTGGGTCATTTATAATAGAAGTGATAAAATTACGGGTTACCAACTGACCCGAACAGGGCACATGACTAAAACTGTGATCAAATAAGCTGTTGAAATAGTGTTTGGATGTGTTTCTGGTATTCTAATTGTATTACTCACTAATCGGAAGTGTTCTATAAATTAGAAAAACTCTCTTACCCTTGATGATCACTTTTGTTACTACTGGTATAAAATACTCGCAAAACCAGAAGCAGAATCAGTATATCAAAACCTAAACCGGTCAATGCTATTTAAGGTCACAAGAATTGCATAATGAGTTTCAGAATGCAAATAAAAACACCCTTTAGACATTACCGTGTTGCTGTTGATCATGTTGATAATATTGTTAAACGTGTTGCAGTTTATACTCATCGTTGCTGCAAGCTCAGTTGGTGAGGAGCTATTTTACCGCGCTGCTGTTCAGGGTGCACTAGCGGACGTGTTTGTAAAGGGGAATGATTTAGTAGCGAATGCACATGGAATGGCTGCACTGGTACAATTACAAACAACTTTGACCCTTATGCTTTTCAGTACAAGTGACAAAATGGGCGGGGTGGACAGGTTGTGTCACGGTCTGACCCCAAACACTTGCCAGAAAAAATTACGCAGTAATGATGATAGTGTATCAGATATAGATTTCATAATTTATATTATTTTCGTTTAAAAATATAATCTGATACTAATTTAAGAGGTTTTATCCATTAAAAATACATTTCGATTATATTGACCCGTTTGGACTAGATGTGCACAACCGGACTCAAGCCCGCTCCTAGCCCAAGTCCTGAATAGCCCGTCTAACCGATAGTCATGCCAATTAGTATCCACAAAGCGCCACTCGGACTGGTCAGGGCTGGACTGGGCTAAGCCTGAAAGAAGGCCAAAGTTTGAAACCCGAGTCTTTCTCTAAGTAAATGGGTCAAAATTCTGCCTCTATCTAATAAATACTCCGTACTATATTTCTTTGACTTTTAGACCGGAATATTGCCTCCATTTGTGCCGTTCGCTCAAGCGTTTGCAGCTGTTATCACAGCTGCACTCACGGGCTCACTTTATTATGTGGCTGCATCTCCAAAAGGTTTGTATTACGTTTACTTAAAGCACTTATTGTATTATCTCTTAATAGTCTAACAACGTATGTTGCTGGTTTTTGCTTCAGATCCTACTTATGTTGTGGCACCAGTTTTGAGTTCGCGTTCTGGGCGTCAGGAAATGAAGAAGCTATTTGCAGGTATGGGTTCTCAAGTAAATGAAATGGTTAGTCGAGTTTCCAAATTACCATTTTACCCCTGCAGTTTCCTGACTTGCCTATTTCTCAGCTTGGTATGAACGAAGACAAATGAAGAAGATATATTCTCCATTACTTGAAGGACTTCTAGCTCTTTACCTTGGCTTCGAATGGAACCAGGTAACGCAAACATTTAAAATGACGAATATGTCCTTCATTTCTATCTAGTATTTATCTCTTCAAATGACGATTTGCCCTTTGTTTCTGTATGTTACAATATGGCAGACGAATAACATTCTAGCCCCCATCATCACACACGGGATATACTCTGCGACGATACTAGGACATGGGCTGTGGAAGATTCATGATCATCGAAGAAGGTTACGCCAACGAGTCCAACAGCTTAATCTTGAGGAAAAGAATCCAAGAAATTACTGAAATAGGCTTAGTATTTTTAGTACTAATAATAGAAGCTATATCCTTTTTGTTTGAAGTTGTATATTATTAACAAAATACAATGTAATGTACTATAGAAATAATACTATCTGAGAGGCTGTTTTCATAACTCGAACCTATGGCAAATCTCACATCAAAAGCGCGAATAATAATTAACCTAATGGTCACTAGGTTACTATCTTAATTTTTTTTACGTGTTTCACACATTATTAGCTATAAAAATCCAATACTATAGGCAACAAAATGTTGACGGGTCGGTTAATGTGACTTCATCATACCTAGAAGCAGTCTTTTTACCCTCAGGTGGAAGTATAACCGTCTACATCTTACTTCCTACATACCTCATTCTGATACGATTGTGTATTGTTGTAGATCAACTCATTAAAAGCTTGACTAATTATGTATATATCAGTAACGTGTAAAGTCGAAATAAAAGGTTTTTGATCACCTAAACACTATCCGAATTAAAGTGGAAATGGCCATGTAATATGAGAATGACATTTTCATAAAGTCCCATTAGTTATAGTGGAACTTCATCCACGCTACTTGTAGGATGAGTTGAATAATAGATTATTTAAATTTACAAAATTATAATCGAAAACGAAAGAGCCAACTTTCTATAAAATACTATGTAACTTCTTACAAACGGCGCAATGAAATTTTCCCTGTCCAGGTTACTAGACAACGTCAAGTCTGTTTTCGACTCTTTCACTAACCACTTCTAAAATATATACCGGACGAAGTTTAAACACTAGACCTCTTCTTATGATGGTGTTAAAAGTCTTCCAAATTACTCAACTTAAAAAACAATTATAGTGTTTTGGTAGTACTTAGTAACAAAAATTATCCAATGGTAAAAAATTTACATATTTTTGGTGTTCCGTAAATGCATTTTTTTAAGGCATAACATATAGCATATTCAAAACCCATATATTATTTTTGAATTTAGCCCGGGCTAGAACGGCAAATAATAAACAATAACGCTCGGTTCTCGAGTTTCATTTTCAGAAGAAAGGAAAGGAAAGGAAAGGAAAGGGAACAAAAACATATTTGTGTTCTTGAGTTTTATTTTAATAAGAAAGGGAAGGAAAGTGAAGGAAAAAGAAGGAAAATTTGAAGGTTTTTTGTTCTAAATCTTTCCTTCCATATTTGGGCGGATTGGGAAGGAAAGTGTTTATATTGACAAATTTACCCTCATTTCTTCCACCACAGAGAGTCTTCAACCACTGTGTAATCTTCATTTTTTCAAAATAAGAAACTAATAAAAGTCCTACTGCAAAATGACGCATCGTTTTTTTTATTTAGCGATTATTAGGGCTAGTGATTTCTTGGGCTTTCTTGGGTTTGCACATGGGCCAATTATATTCACGACATGGACCAGCATATTTTTTATGCGCATTTTTACTTGTTAGTTTGATTAAAGAATATTTTAAATAAAAAAGTATATTAACCACAAATGGCTTATTAAAAAAAATTAGATTAGTAGCAGATATTTTGTTTAAAGGGCATAAAAGTAAATTTTTATGTTTCTTTTCTTTCTTTATTTCCTACTAATTTCAAACTCGAGAACACAAGGTGCATAGTAAAAAAAATTTCACTATCTTTTCTTTTCCTTTCTTTTCCTTTGTTTTCACTCCTTTAATAACTCGAGAACAGAGCATTAGTGCACAATTAGGTACATTTAGGGTTTCTCGGATTCGTTTTACATACAAATGAAATAATATGATGAAGTAATGATGAAATAAGGTTTTATTAGGATTGATATGATTGTTACGCCAAAGAAACGGCTAATAATGATGTGGAGATGCAACCAAAGTAAACAACAACATGAAGCTGTCTAAGTTGGTTGTTTCCTGGTAACTTAAAGCATACATATATAGCCGTTGGATCCTTTATTAAACGGTACCCTATTGGTACCCCTGACTCATTAAATAGTGTCAAAAGGTACAAAAGATTTCTTTTGTACCCCTTTTTACAGTGCAACGCGATTATTATCATTTCTGTGTAATTTTGACAGTTACATACTTATTGACCTGTTAAACTTTATATTTTTCGTTTCGTTTTTTCCGTGTCACAGTTTTATAACATATACAAAATTATAAAAATATCTAGTAATCTTGAGCATAGAAATCAATAATTTCCTTGAGATTAAGGTTGAACAATGAAGAAGAATCATTATGCATCAACCATAACATATGCTCAAACAAGATAGCATCCACATCTACATACAAAACTCTTTTCTTCTTTTGTACATCAACCATCATTTTTCTTGATGAATTCTTCTTATTGCTCATCACCAAATCAATCAACACTCTAAAAGGGTTTTCATCTAGCACAAAAGGGTCTACCAAAAACTCTTTCTTCTCCTTGCCTACCACCACAGTTATAGGATCATTAGAACCAACAAAGAAGTCGTCCGTTAGTTGTCGATAGCCTAGACGTTGGCCCGAACATGCGCGGCTAATGATTGATACCGGTAGAACCAAGCAATCCATTGCCTTTTTTTTTAAATAGGGTAAAGAGAGTTTGTTTGTAAATGGAAAGAGTATGTGTATGTGATATTGTAATACTATGTACATATGTGTGTAGGGGGTGTTTATAAAGGTTATTGGTGGTTGAGCAAGTCAAATATTGTTAGGTTTTTGGGATTATATATAAATATATAAAAAGAAAGGCACATGTTAAGGTGGGGACACAGGCTGTGTGTCACAGATTGGCCAACAGTTATTGTTATTAATCATTATCAGACCTCACAAATAACTGTTGGCCAATCAGGCTGTGACACACAGTCTGATGTCCCCACCTTAACATGTGCCCCTGGGGCATATGTTTGAAAAACCCAAAAAGAAATAAAGGGTGAAAGGTGGTGTTTGTATGGTAATGGTTGAATACGCCAAAGAAACGGCTAATAATGATGTGGAGATGCAACCAAAGTAAACAACATGAAGCTGTCTAAGTTGGTTGTTTCCTGCTAACTTAAAGAGTACATATATAGCCGTTGGATCCTTTATTAAATAGTAGTAGTAATGTGTTTAAAAAATGGTTAATTACTTGAAAATGTATTATACTTGTCACTTTTTGTTATTGTGTGTATTAAACTTTTTTTTCTTGTTGTGTGTATCGAACTTTCAAATTTCGACATTTGTGTGTATTTTTGACCATTTTACCATTATTTTTTTCAAAATTCGAAGGGTAAAATGGTCATTTTACATGGCTAGAATAGTGACAAAATACACACAAAGGTCGAAATTTGAAAGTTCAGTGCATAAAAAAAAAAAAGTTCAATACACACAATAACAAAAAGTGACAAGTATGATACATTTTCAAGTAATTATCCCTTTAAAAATGATGAAACTTGGCACTTTATCAAAAAACACAAATGTGAATGTTTACAAGAATGATAGTATTGAGAACATCATGAAGATTATGAACTTTGAGATATAACGATATATCGAGTGGACTCGGGACTTTAAGTTGTCAGGTGTATAAATTTTTCTTACGAGTATAAAGAGAAAAAATAAAATAAAAATTACGATTTCATTAAAACTATAAGAAGACATGTATTTCTTTTAATATATTAGTGGACTAACTGGAAAATTCATGTATTTGCGTGACAAAATTTTGTACCAGGTTTATTTCAGAGAAATCAGGATTTTTAACGAAAATTTACACTAGACGGCAAACATTCATCTGGTTCCGTGAACCCTCTAAAAACCCCCCAAGGTCCGCCCCTGCGCAGTATATGCACTTAAACGGTTAATTATAAGTGTGATATTACGGCGTTTTCTAAAAGTTGATAACATATAGTCGACACGGAAACTATATTCTCGGAGAAGACAAGTCTTTTAACTCGAATATACGCGGTTTAATCAAAGTAGTGACATTGTGATCATGTCTCCGACTATTTTTATGATCACCCTCAAACATGTATCTCAGAAACCTAAATATTTTGGTAAGAGGTTAGGTATTTTGTCTATAAGTCATTTGGTAGTGCTAACGGGTAGACACGTTAACAAGAATCCATCACTATTTTATAACTTAAACCCAATTAATATATCCAAATAAATCATAAATAAATCACTTTTCATATTAAAATATGATTTATTTGTTCGGGTCTTATATGGATTGAATATATGAAGTAATCGACATAAATCTTTGAATATATAAGTCAACATGAAAGTATGAAAAAGCTAAATTTGAAAATAAGAAAAAGTAGTAGTTGATCGACAATAATTGTGACAGTGGTGGGAAAGAGCGTTGGGAGCGTGTGGGCTTTATTTTCCCATCGATTGTCACGAGTACAGTTTTTTTACTCATTTTCCTCTTAACTTTTGCTGTGTCATTTTGCATTACCGCTGGCCCATAAAAAAGTAAGAATGTTTCGTACTTTTTGTAAATCCCTTCAAATATTGTACTTTATTAGGGTATACTCCATTAGAGAAAATTCATGGCCTGTTTTTTAAATTCATCCAAATGTGATGTTTAGTATATGTTAAATGAAGGAATTTAAAATTTTATGAATTGACAAAATGAATAAAATTAGTCAGCTTTCAAAAAGTGAATATTTTTAATTTACTTGGAAACACTTTTTTTTAAAGGACCAAATCAGAGCAAAATACTATTTTTACTTTTTTCTTGTTGTCTTCGTTGTTTTTTTATATAATCATAAGAAAATATATTTTAAAAAAGTTGCAATAACAAACATAAAAACAAATTTTAAAATATTATGAATTTCTGTCTTTTTAAAAAAAAATTATAAATTTCTGTCAACCAAATATATGAAAGTATTTTAAATTCTGAAAATCTAATTCTTCAAAAACTAAAATTTCCCAAAATTTAAAATTACGAAATTTTAAATTCGCGAACCAAATAGGTTAGGGGCATTTACATCTATGTCCTTACGAAAGTTGAATATTACATCAATATCCTTCTCAGTTTTGTAATTACATCATTATCCTTCATAAACTTTTATAATTACATCAATATCAATCCCAAACTTTTTAATTACATCAATATCCTTCTCACACTTTTGAAATCACATCAATATCCTTCCCAAACATTTAAATTCTCATATATATATAAAAAAATCGACATGTTCTCTCATCTATCGAGGTCAAAAATGCATATGAATAAATACATATATATGAGCAATATTTCTTTCATATTTATATTCAAACTTTTGTAATTGCACCATAACGTTCTTTTGTCGTTCGAGGCCAAAAAGTATATATGAATAATGGTATGTGCTTAATTACACATACCTTTTACCTTTAAAAACGAGCTAAAATAACCAAAAACGGACTCAAAATGCCAAATATATGCTTGTTTTGCTAATTGTGTTTGCAAGGAAACGATATCTCACAAAAGGTAAACTGAAAAAACCAATCAAAAGAGACAAAACAGGACACGGTATGGAAAAGTGCGTGAAATCGAAGCAAATCAAATCAAGTCTACTCCGAAATAAAAAGCAAAGAAAAATATAACTTTGAGTATCAAATTCAACCCTAAGTTATATTATTATATCACCACAGGACTATTACGTCCAATTTGGAAACTTCATATAAAAAGATAGATAAAGGGGAAATAGAGAATGAAAAGAATGTGATGTGGAGGGGCCATTCTTGTACATCACCAACATAACCTTAATCATCTTCAACCTCTCTCCAGTCAACAACCCAACTTGGTATAAAACCCATTCCCCTGCCTTTTTTTTTATTTTTTTTTTTTTCTTTTTCCCCGCCAATACCGAAAACCAGCCAGCATTCTCCTGTTTTTTTTTTCTCTCCCATACTCCTCTGCAAAAAATCCACTCAACACCGACTACTACCCCCCCAGCTTATAAAGTTCCGATTTGCAATCCTCTCCATTCCAAAAGCATTTCGAATGGCCTGAAGATTGTCTCCAAAGAAGCTCAAAAGAAATCACTAAGGCTGGGATTTTTGCTTTAATCACCTCACACAACTACACACTTGGAGTTTTTATCTCTCGAAAACACAAGCTGCAAACCAAGACTTTGCTATAAAATAGAGTTTTTTTGTAAGCCTTTGAGGCAACTAGTTTTTTAGTTTTAGTAAATCAGTAGTTTTAAATAATTTTAGTTTTTAAAGTCAATACACAGCTTTTACTTTCAGCTTTGTAAACATTTTCAAGTTTTAATGCAATTTGATTTTCAAGTCAATTTATCCATTTCAAGTGTTCAGTTTTCCTTCATGTGTGTTGTTTTGTGTTAAAAAGCTCTCAACACAGCTTGTTTGTATAAGCTGCGTCTAATTAAGTAAGTTTAAAAAGTTAACGTATTAAGAGAAAAATTACAAAAATCACTCTCACATATCACCCCAGCTTATGTTAATGGATGATAAGCCAGTTCTTGATGGGCTTATGACTCTCACTAGCTTGTTTATACAAGCTAGAGCTTTGTAGATTCCTTATGTTATGGATGATAAGCCAGTTCTGGATGGGCTTATGGACTCTCACTAGCTTGTTTTATACAAGCTAGAGCTTGTAGATTCATTGTTTGACCCTGTTTTGAGCAAGGGTGTAGTAAGTCTCTCTTTTTCTTACTTTACTTATCTATTGCAGAACTGCTAGTTCAATTTTTTTGCTACTTTTAAGCCTAGCAGTATTAACTTAAGCCTAGCAGTATTAACTTAAGCCTAGCAGTATTAACTTTTAACTAGCGGTACTAACTCCAGGTTAGTACCGGTAGTTCACCAATTTTTGATCTCACTTTTAGGTTAGTTAGATTAGGTTTTAGGTTATGATTTTTTGAACATAAGCTCATTGGAGGGTGAACTAAATCTGTTTGAGGTTTGTTTAAAGTTTTGAGCTTATTTCAGTAGCTTATTTTAAATCTAAAAGTGCTTATTTTCATTAAAATCAAAAAAAATAGTAGTGTAGCCATTTGTGCTTATTGTGCTTATTTCAGTGGCTTATTTAAAAAAGTGAATAGGTGGGCTTAATAAGGACTCATTAGTGAGCTTATTTCCAAAAGCCCACTTTTCAGTTTGGCTTATTGGTGATTTTAGCTTATTTTTATTTTGGCTTATTTAGGAAAATTTTAGAGTTTACTACTTTTTGATGCAAATTGAGTTAAGTTAAGTTGTGTTTGGTTGAAAAAGCTTTTTGGAATCAGATTAAGCAACATATAAGCTTTCCAAAACATCTCTCCTTTTTGAATTTGAGCTTATTTTGAGTTTGTAGTGTCCAAAATACCAAAAACCAAAAGTTTGAGCAACTTTCTGCAATCAGCAGCTTATTTGGCTTTTTGGAGCTTATAAAGTGCTTATTTTAGCAAGGTGTCTTTATTAAAGTTGCTTAAAAACATGTTGTGAACAACTTTCGTGTTTTGCGTTTTGGCTAAAAACGACTTTTTAAAATCAGCACTTTTTGAGGACTTGGACTAAAAACGGGATTGTAGCTTTTTTAGCTCATTTGCCATTCTGGTTTATTCTAGTTGCTTATTCTTACTCCTGAAGTGCTTATTAGGGTTAGGTAAACATCTGTTTTGTTTTATTTGCTTATTTCTCGTTTCATTGTGTTTTGTTAAAGCTAGCGGTACTAACTTTTAAAGCTAGCAGTACTAACTCAAAGTTAGTACTGTTAGTTAAAACTATTAGTACTGTTGTTAGTACTGCTGAGTTTCCTTGCTTAGTTTAGCTTAATTGCTTTTTGAATTTGCTTATTTAGAGTTAGCTTAGCTTATTTGATTTGTCTTAAGTTTATTTGAGCTTACTTGTGTTTTAGTGTAAAAGTTTTAAGTATTTTTCCCAATTCTAGCTTTTATTCTTGTTCTAGCTTATGTTCTTTGTTTATTTTTATATACATTTGCTTATCAGTGTTAGTTCCAAATCATAACCTCATCCTTGTCATATTCAAACTCCAATCATCATTCGTGACTCGATATTCCATCTCTAGCCTCGTTGGGACATAACGACCCGGGAACACTCTATACTGCTTCCGGTTTTCTTGGTCTCGCGGATCCTGATCCTTGTTGTGTATTTTTATATATGTATTTATATTTATTGATACATAAAAAGGTGTAAGTTTTCTGCGAGTCAATTTTTGGCGCCGTCTTTTATTTAAGTAGTATGATGCACGACGATTTACGAAAATGTAAGAATACTTGTCAAACGGAATTTAACGGTAAAAAGTTAGAGCGAAAACGAGGTATATATTCGAAGTATAGAAATCCAGCATTTGGTAAGTTTGTGGTTTCTGTTAAGGATTTTTAAGATGTTATTTGCGGCACTTTTCGAGTCCGTTTCGGCCTTTCGGCCAAAACATGAAAGTTGTTCGGAAGGTGTTTTACCTTCTCGCGAGGTTCTTTAAGTCTAAAAGCGAGTGATAACGGGTCGTTAAGGCGGGGGCAAAATTCTGGCTTTTGGTAATTTAATACAATGCTTAAGATCTGATGCGAGTGCTTTTTTCGCCCATTTCGGTCCGGATTTCGGGTTCTCGACAGAACTGGAAAGTTGTTCAAAATTATCGTTTCGCATAAATTTCTTAGATCCCGAGTCATGAAAAATGTGATTTAGTGGGTCATTATTAGTAGGGTCAGACTTAGAAAATAACACTTACACTAACCAGGAGTAACTTATCTATACTACAGTTAGTACATAACACTACCCGGAGTAACTAATATATTACCAGTAGTAATAACACTTACAGGGGTAACTTATACTACCACAGTAGTATTAACACTAACAGGAGGAACTAATATAATTACCAGCAGTAATAACACTACCAGGAGTAACTTAAATATAATTACCAGTAGTAATATCGATAATACCTAGGGAGTACACTAAATATAGTACCAGTAGTACATAACTTTAACTACATAGGAGTAATTACAACCACTACCAGGAGTAACTAATACACTACCAGGAATAACTATAATTAACATTTATTCTGATATTTATCATAATGTTTTTCAATTATAAATACTGTTTCACTCAAACAATTAGATGGTGATTAGCTAAATAGACTTATGCATGGTAGAGATTACTCAATGTGATTAGTACTTATACGACCTATATTGGATTAGGTTGCATTCGATTGTTTCCGGGATGCATTTTTATTGTGATATACTTCGTTGATTATCATTTACTCAAGGTGAGTTCATAGTCTCGCATTTCAATCTTTTCAATGTTTTATAAACCCGCGAGGGGAATACATGCTCGTTTACAAACTTGTATATTTTACTATAGTACAATTACCTTTCAATACTTTGTGAGTTCATAGTCTCGCATTTCAATCTTTTCAATGTTTTATAAACCCGCGAGGGGAATACATGCTCGTTTACAAACTTGTATATTTTACTACATTACAATTACCTTTCAATACTTTGTGAGTTCACTAGTGTCGCATTTCTATCTTTTCAATGTTTTATAAACCGCGAGTTGGAATACATGCCTCGTTTACAAATCTTGTATATTTTCTAAAGTACAATTACTCTTTCATAAACTTTGTGAGTATCATAGCAACCCTTTTTACTACGTTTGTTTGACTAAAATCTACGGGGTGAATTACATTGCTTGTTTTACTATTGGACACAAGTGTTTTTCTAAGTGTTTTCAAGATGTTTACAAAGTGTATGCTATCCAGATTTCTGCCTGAATATTATTGCTAAGTACCTTATTGCCGTGAAGTCCCTACTTATCATGAACCGTTAATTGCTATTGTAGTGAGCGCGAGTGTTGTGGATAGATCTATCGGGACTGACAATCCCCACCTTTCCTTGGGTCACTAGTTTGATCAAGGTGCATTTAACATTGAGAGGTGTCCGGGTGTTGGCAAGCATCCTATATTACGATTGGGGCAAAAATCTAGTTAAGGCTTCGGTGTCATGAGCTTAGTGCAATAATACAAAGTGTTGGACATGATGAATGTGTTTCTCTTGTCTACCTTACTTGTTTTGGACTTCGGAATACGTACTTAGTCCACCATTACTTCGATCTTGTGGTCCACTACTGAACATTACTAGATTTATTAAATCACTACTTGGATTTCGGAAATAACACTTTTAAATGTTGTAACGCTACTTTTCTTCTGAAATATTTCTTAAATTATTTCAATATTATATTTTGTGATTATCAAAACCTAAAGATGTGAAAAATATTAATAATGTTTTTAGGCATTATTTCTATCAACATTACGCATAATGCAAACTTCATAGGATTGATTATATGTATTAGCTTTATTATCGTAGAATTATTTG
Source organism: Tanacetum coccineum (assembly GCA_026074375.1). Taxonomy (NCBI): domain Eukaryota; kingdom Viridiplantae; phylum Streptophyta; class Magnoliopsida; order Asterales; family Asteraceae; genus Tanacetum; species Tanacetum coccineum. Next base: position 14,338 of record BQNB010020550.1, read on the forward strand.
TTAGACTATTCACATTAGTTTGAATGTTTATTGCCATGACCTTTCTTGCTAATTGTTTAGGTGCTTTAGTCTTGTTTGCTATAAAAATAGAACTTGCTGCAAAATGATCACCAAACTGTCCACCTTTTTACAAAATTCAGCAGAAAAGCAAAAACCTGGACAACCTGGGTTTTCCCAGGTGGCGGCCCCTTGATTGATAAGGGGGCCGACCACATATTTAAGGGGGCTGGCCACTTTCACATGAATTTTACTGTTTCCTTTCTGCTTTTTGACCCTCTTTTACCTAGACCCAGCTATCCTTTCTCAGAATTCACAAACATCCCTTAGATTTACACTCTTAACCATGTTCACTTATCCTAAATCATCAAATCTTATTAGTATAAATTGGTCATCATCTTTAAACAATCTCATCACCTTCAACTTGTCATCTCCAAAGCTTCCATGTAAACCAATGTCTTCTTCTCAACATCCTCCTTCCAAATTCTCAAAGAAACCCAAAATCTCCGTAAGACCCATATGGAGAAAGAAAATGAGCACTTGTCATCCATCAAATGAATTTGACACACCTACACCAATGCCCAAACCTCCATCTCCTTGCAATGAACCTTCTAAAGAAAACTCTCATGGTGCACAATCAAACCAAGCTTCACCACAACCTTACTCACCTATAAACCAAGCTTCACCACAAACTTACTCACCCATAAACCTAGCTTCATCTCCTCTTAGTGATCCTTGTGTCACTAGAGTTAGTTAACCTCAAATTCTACCTCAAAGTGTCAATTAAACTCAATTTACACAACCTTCATTTCCTTACTCACCTCCACTCATAAATCCCTACGTTGCTAGTATGCTTCAAACTCAATCTTCACCCTCACCTCAAGGTGACAACCAAACTCAACCTTTACCACCTCCATCTGCAAGTAGAGAAATGCTTGTTGATGAGATCAATCAACATCAAGATCTTTCCAAACTTTTGGCAATGCACCTCTCAAACCAAACCAACAACCCATCAACAACACTATCAATACCAACCTTGCCTCATACCATCACTTTGGAACAAGTTGAACATCAAGTTGGTTATTGCCCTTGTTGTCGTTACACCTAAAAACAATTCCTATCCTTGAGTGAAGATCTCAATTGGATTGAGTATCTCCTCACCCGACCATACCCACTACTTCAAGTCCCTCGCAAATACCCAACAACAACCACTTCCGCACCAAACTCACCACCAACAACAAACTAGACATTATACATGTTTAGTCTTTCTCGCTTTCAATAAAAATTCACCTATCACTTACAAGCAAGTTCTATGGCACTCAAGAAGTTTTAGGACCTTTGTAGTCTTTACTTTTCATTCATGTAGTGTTATTGTGTTTTAAACACAATATTTATGCTCAATGAATGAACGTTAGTTTTATGGTTTAAATTATCTTGCTTCTTGCATAATTTATTCATTTTGTATATTGGTATGTTGAATGATAAGTACATAGTTTGTGAAAATAGATTGGCATAAATATATCTTGTTGGTTGGCCAATTTGTTTTTTGCCATATTTTAATATTTTTCGTGACAATTGCTCGTCGTTAGAAATATATATATTGGACTTGTCTTTTTAACTCGGTTTTGTAGCAAAGTCATCATAGCTCGATTCCTTGGTGCCCTCAAACAAGGGGGAGCACACATCAAGGGGGAGCGTTTATTCCGTCGGATTTATACTTATGCATCGACGAAGCCTTTTTTGATTCTACAAAAAGAGGAAGAAATGAAATAAAACTTACTAAAAACTTGTTTAAAAATAATTTTACATTTAATGAGTGTAAATTTTGTAATCATCAAAAAGAGGGGAGATTGTTAATACAAATAATGTCTAAAAACATTATTTATATTTTTCGACCTCTCGACATTTTGATAATCAAAAAATGAAAAAACATTAAATATAGAATTAAACATAAACAAGTTATTAGTCGTAAATTTTCATTTCGACAATTAATCACTTAAGGTATGAATAAATAAATGCATAATTTATTTAATGATCAAAGGTATTTAATTTTTTCTCAAACCTTACATTTTTATAAAATGTTACAAACTTTTTTATAAAGTTTAGACAAAATATTTTTTATTTTTAAAAAAAGATTTAATTCAAAATAAACATTTGAATTCAAAATTTCCTCCTCAAAACGGCTAGAAATGCCCCAGAAAATACCTCCCCAGGAAAAGACAAAAAAAGAAGCGGCCTACATGGGGCGGCTCCCTGATAGGTATGGGCGGTCCCCTGATTGATAAGGGGGCCAATAAGGAATTAAGGGGGGCGACCATACAATTTAGCTCTCAGCTTTGCCTATAAATAGTGGATTGTTTCACAGTTTTTCTCACATTTTGCACTCATTTTTTTCTGTTTTAAATCAGCTTATACATCTTCTACATCTTTAAAAAACCTTTGATCATTTAATCATAAGCATTTGTTTTCAAGTGATTCAAGTTTTTTTCTCCAAGGGCAAGATAATAATACTCGTAATATACAAGATACAAGTATTATAGTTTAGTTTATATTTGCGTAACTTAGTTACGATTGTGTTGTATGTTGTAATTCATTCATATCTCTTGTGATCGTGTGTAACAGTTAGATCGGGTTGATCGTGTAAGTATTTAGGGTAGTAGATACTTGTGAAGAGTTGTTAGTATTTTAGGCCTTAAAATACAAAGTGTGTGGTAGATTGATTCTAGCTAAGATTAGAACTCGACATTTGGCTTTGTGTCAAAAATTAGTGTAAGCTACTTGTGTACGGTTTTCTCCGCCTAAAAGGAGCTTGTTGACATAGTGAAGAGAACTCTCGAGTTGGGTACTCGAGGAGTGGAGTAGGGCGAAGAGGAGATTCGTTACAGAACCACTATAAATCTTTGTGTTTTTTTTTGGTAAAGGGCTTTGTATTGTGGTTTGATCTTTCTAACTCTTTTCTTTTCGTCTTGTAAATTAATATTGTGTTGTTATAATTATTTATTTACCTATCTTGATTGCTCATATTGTGTGAACGTTGAAATCATATAAACTCGAATCTAAGGTTTTATATACAAACGGTAATCAATTTCAAAAAGCGGTAAACTATACAACCCCCCTTCTAGTTTTCACAAAACCGCTTAGAGTTAGCTGATGACATTAGCAGCCGTGGATTCCTAATTGAATTCCGAAGAAAAGTATACCGGAACCGCAGCCTCCACCGGTCGGACGCTCCATCATAAAGTATAGACAGTCGTTGAAAAGAAAAAAATCATTTTTTTTCCGATTACGCTAATGGTTACCTATCAAAGTCTTTATTTTTTATCAAGATATCTATCTTTATTTTTATTTTCCTAGCATTTTAGTTTACATTCCAATTCGAGCTTTTATGATTTCGCCGCTCGAATTGCAGAAGAGTATTAAAAGATATATTATATGGAACGAGCCCATGTGTGAGTTCAGATCCATTAGAGTTTTTAGGTTTCACCGTAATTCTCATTATATATATTGTTGAATGATAAACATAATACCGACAAGAAATTATCAAAGTTAACATTAACTTTTGTGAAAATTTTATAATTTAGCAAGGTGATGACAACAATGCAACATGATACAAAACACATTTCTTGAATGGATTAGTACCCCCTAAAACACCTATTGTACTCCCTCTGGGTTTTTTGGTTTTTTCTGTTTTTTTATATTTTTTTAATTTCTATAATTTCTATAATTTTGTTTACATTATAAAATTGTGAAAAGTAAAGTTCGGAACGAAAATTATAAAGTTTGGTAAGTCAAAAGTATTAAATTGTCAAAAACTACGGAACAGAAACTGTTAAAAATATGTGTTGTACTGTAAACAGGGAATACAAAGGAAATCAAAAGTATATTTTTAGTACTTTTTTTTTACAAGAGGTACCAATAGTAGTACCCTTATTGAACTCAAGTATTCAACTTTAAGAGTGTCCACTTAGGTGGGGCTTACTAGTTCTATAGTACCTAACTACCTATGCTTAAATGGTTCTCTGTTCTATGTCTGATCGTCGAATCTTTGTTGCAATCAAAGTTAACCGGGCCATGTCTTGAAATGTGAATTGTAGGTTAAACCGTTGAACCACTTTGAGCATCTTTTCATCGTGATTTTTAATGTTTGTTACTGTAGTAATATTTTCATTCGCTAAACAAATGCAATAAGTTATTCAAAACACATGTCTCGAGTCTTGTAGTCCACTCTTGGAATATGAAATAGTTGACACAGTCCGTATGATATTTTTTTCTTCTATCTGGTTTACCCTTTTATGTGCAAGTCAAGATATATACTCTAGAATCTTGATCTCATAATAAATATTTACATTACTAATTTAAGATGTCTTTAAATTAGTATTCATTTTGTATTTCAACTATTGAAAAGAGAGGTTAGTGAGTTTAGATTATATTTGATTGACGTTTTCTAAAACTTTGTACATTTTATATTTGAACGTTTTTTTAATTTAAGTTTCAAGTTTTAACACATAACACTTTGGGCCCCATTGAATATTTAAAAGTTATTTCGCTTATAGTATTAATAATTTTTTTTTTGAGCAAAAATTAATTTTTTATTGAATATATGCAAGTCGCATGAAATAGTTGTTTAAAATAATATTATAAGAAAGATCGACTGTGGTGTCAGTAGGGTCGGGTTGACTCGACCCGAACTCGAACCCGAATCCGATAAGACTTATCGGGTCGGGTTAAATCGGGTTAAAAAATCTTATCGGGTTGTTTTGACCCGAACCCGATAACCCGATAATATTATCAGGTCGGGTTAGGGTTAAATAATTTATGTTATCGGGTTATCGGGTCAACCCTATAACACCCGAAAATCAATTTTTTATTTTTTAAGTATGCAACATAAATTGGAATATAATTTTAATTGGAACTTTGCTTGGCGAAGCTTTGCATCTTTGCTACTGGAAGCTTTGTATATTTTTGTCTATGTCACCATAACTTTAACATTTGGGCCGTTTGATTTGATGTCCGGAATGATAATCGGTATGGATTTGATATATGGGTGAAATAGGAATGACTATAAGTTAAGGAATCAATCCAATAAATGTTGTTTGGTAGGATAATTAGGTTTTGGTATTATAATTTTAAAAATGATATAATGCTTGAAAATGAAAGGGAAAGTGGTGGGCTGGGGAATCAAATTTCATACCACACCATTTTAGTGCCTATGAAGTATGGCTATATATGTTATATCATTTTCTTTTTGAATTCCAATGTTGACTAACCAAACAATTGTAATGGAATGAAATCCATTGATTGATTCCGATTAAAGCATACCAAACACACCCTTAGTAATTACGATAGTGAATACAATTTTTACTTGAAGTCTGTAACATGTAGGGGTGAGCACGGTCCAAGGACCGAACCGGACCTGACCGGACTGACCTTGGACCGAGACCGAAACTAGCCAAAACGGCGGACCGAGGACCGATAAAACTGCAACATCACTTTTGATGAGAAATTATGATGCTGCGTATAATTTTTACATTTAGTATAAATAAGTAATTGTGCTTAAACATATCCTTATACATTTACACCCATATCACTTCGGTATACCGATAAAACAAGTAGCACTTCGTTATACCAATATCACATCGGAATATTCTGTTACATAGCTACTGTAATTGCATTTTCCGTACAGTGCATATGCAAATAGTTCACATTCAATTCAAGATCAATAGTCATGTACATCAAATAATGATAAAAGTGGCCACTGGTACAAATTGTAAACAGAAAATAACACTTTGACTTAAAAAATGAGCAAGCAAATTGGATTCAAAATATGATATAAGCTAAAAACTAGATTGAGAATTAAGCTCAATGAACAATAATTAAGACTCAAGAAAGATATTTTGAAATACTAAATAAGCCAGAAAGAGCTTATGAAAAAGCTAATTTATCCACTTTTATTTAACTCTCATGCATATTCTAACTTAAACTTAAAACACATTGCACATTACAACAACACTTAACCAATGCATAAAACAGCTTAAAATTAATATGCAAACAAAGCTTAATATCTACATTAATGCTAAAACTCAAAAATAAAGCACTTCTACTTGAGCAAAATTCAAACAGGTCACAAATAAGCTAATATACAACTTGGAAATTGAAATTCAACAAATAAAAACTTATTAAACAGCTTTATAAGACTAAATATAAGCTAAATGAACATTTACAAATGACCTCAACCCATTCAAGAGCCAAAGAATGACCCATATTCAGTCTGACCCAAAACACACCCTTTAGGATTAATGAAATCCATTTTTTTAAAACTAATTTTAAGAGAGATTTAGGCCAAAGCTTTTAAATACAAAATGTTTACATATGAACATATTAAGACACTAATGAACCATTTTCAACATAAATTAAGCACTTAGATTAAGCTGAATAACAAAAGGCATTTTAGCTAAAAATGACATATTAAAAGGACAATATAAATAAATATAATAGTGATGGAAATAATAAAGCTTAAACCAATGAAAATTAAGCATATATTAACACTATTAAGCAAGAATAAGACAGAAATAACCAATAATATGCAATGCTAAGTTACCTTAAAGAAAGAGTGCAAGAATTAAATAAGAGACTTACAATGAACCTCTAAGCTAAAAAGAGGAACCCAAAAGGGCAGTTAGAAGCTTCCCTAGCTTAATATAAGCTAGGGTATAGTCCACATATTGGTTTCCATTACAACCAACTTCCAAAATGCTTTCCACAATTCAAATGCAAAGGTAATTCAGGTTATTAAACTGGTTTTGCAGAATTTAAACTTAGTTAACACTTATTTAGCTCAAATAAAGAGATTAGAGACTCTTCAAAGCTTATGAATAGCTTAAAAACAAACTTAAGGTAATGTAAACTTGGAACACGAATTGCAAAACAAACTGAAATTTCATTAAACTTGAACTTTACAAATTGTAAAAAGGAAAAAGTATTTTTTTTTAATATTAAAAACTAAAAATACACTTTGCCTTAATGGCTCACTACCCTATTTATACAAGAAAAAGTAAAAAACAAGCTGAAGTCTTCTGTTTACTTTCATTGACTTTTCTATGTTGAGCTTGACTGATTTGTTTCCTGAGTATAAAGCTTCCTTGGCTAGTTTTTGTGAGTATAAACTCACAATATATCCGGCCCCTTAATTTCCTTGTATTCTCTCTCAACCCTTGGATCAAAATGCCTTGGATTGCAACTTGGCATTGTGGCCCATGTGGGTGGAGTGGGAAAGGTTTTTGTCAAGTGTTGAAGGAGTGTTGCAGGGATAGAAGTATGAGGAGTCAAAACAGGGTGCTGGCTTGGATTTGTATTGGCGGGAAAAAGGTTTATACAGAGTTGGGTTGTGTACAGAGGGAGGTTGAAGATGATTAAGGGTATTTTTTGGGTTTATGTACAAGAAAGCCCCTCCACATCTTTCTCTTTTCATTCTCTTTTTCCTTCCCCTAACTTTCTTTTTTATAAAACGAATTTCCCAAATTGGTCAATAAGATCAGCCCCTGTCTTGTTTCCTTAATAATATAACTTAGGGGTTTGACATTTTTGACCCTCAGGTATATTTTTCTAGGCTTTTTCATCTCGAAGTTGACTTGACTTTTATTGGGCTCGTCTTCACACAACTTTTCATCCCGTGTCCCGGTTTTGTCCCCTTTTTGCTTGGATTTTCCCCGTCTTTTTGTGAGATGAATCCGTTCATTAGCCCAACACAATTAGTAAAAACAAGTCATATATTTGGCATTTTGAGTCCTGTTTTGGTTATTTTAGCTTGTTTTTAAAGGTAAAAGGTATGTGTAATTAAGCACATACCAAACCATGTGATCAATATTTAACTATAAATGAGGAAGATATTTGATGTGAGGTGCTTGTAAGCAGCTAGGGAGGTAAGTTGCTTGTCATTGAGGTGCTTGGTTGCAAGAAAAACTTTCAAAATGGTTCACTTTGCAAAGGTTTTAGGTTTCGGGTACATTAGGGCTCAATTAGGGTTTTCAAGCTTGGATTTCGATAATTAATTGATTAGGAATTAGTAGGTTACTGATCCTAAGACTTATATTAAGGATTATAATCAAAATTTGATAGGTGGTTTAGGTTAAAATGGGTAGAAAATGAGTAAACGGGTCAAAAATTCCAATTAGGGCATAATTAGGGTTTTCTAGGTTTATTTCTTGTATAATTGAAGTAAAATGATGGAATATGATTGAGAATGTTGTAAATTAAGTTATTACAATTATTTGAGTGTTGGTGTTGGGTTTACAATGGATAAAATATCAAGAAACGAGTCATAGGTTATAAACTAAGCTCGGTTTAGGGTTTAGGGTTTTGAAATTAGGGTTTTTGAGTGCAATAAGAATGTATGAAAGCTTAATGACTAGAAAAATAGGTTTTTACACATTATATATTGAGTGTAGTAGCTTGTACACAAATGATGGTGAAGTAAATAGAATCAAAACGGAGGTAAAACGTCTATTTTTGAGATCATGCTTAATGACTTGTATATTGAGCTTTTAAGGACTTGTACTTTGACTTGAAGAGATTTTATATTTCAAATGAGATGTTATATTACTTGTACATATGCTTTAGTAGCTTGTGCATTCACTTTAGATGTTAATCCTTTCAATATATAAGGGTTTAAGGCATACGATAACTATTAAAGCCCGTTTTGATATAATGTTGCAAATGCCACATTATATGAGTAATTACTTTGAAAAAATGATATTATGATTATAGACTTGACATGTATAAGATTATTGTATTGACAAATATGAAATAAGGATTGCATAGAAGGTTTTGCATGAGCCTGATTACTTTAGTGATGCAAGAAATGTAAGGCACATTGAGATATTGTGCAAATTAAGTAAAGTAAATAAAGCGAAAAAATTCCATGGAAAAAGGTGAGTATCATAAATAATTCAGACTAAATGAACAATTCATCATAATAGATGGATATTATACATTTATGAAGTATTGGCTGGTATGAAATATTCCCCATACCTAACAAGAAATCTCGTCATCGAGATTTATTTGATATTGAAGTGATGATAGAAAACAGATGAGGATATTTGGCATGAATTTCGACTTCACGTCCCAGTAAACTCTGGTCCTCTTATTAAGAGTTCCATCGCACTTTTACTATAGGTAAAAGCGACTTCATGCTTATAGTTGCATGACTTCGCGATCCATAATCTCCCACGGTTCTTCAGCAAAAGTTGAGTAATTGTCATCTAGTTGAAGTTCATATCATTGGAGATAATTGAGAGAATCATCGGATAAGCATTTCTTGAGATAGAACGTGGAAGTATGTGGATACTACTAAGCCTCTTCAGGAAGTTTTCTAGTTTGTACGCCACTAGGACCAAAACGTTCAAAGAATTATTAATGGTCCAATGTATCGGGTATTAACTTTCACTCGTTTTCCGTGAATCGAAAGCTACCTTTGCGAGGTGATACTTTCAACATAAAACACGATCGCGCAACCTTATAATTCTAAAAGGCATACGCCTTAGTATTGGCGTAACTTCTATGGTCGATCTCTGCAAGCATGCAAGCGTTTGACGAATTTGCACGATCTTTTACAGTGGTTTTCGTGCATTATTTCTGTCGCCGTAAGTGAGAATCTCCAACTCGGCCTAGCAAACAGGTATCTAACACTTTCGTCCATAAAGGTGCTTCGAACGATGCCAAGCCTTGATAACTAGCTGAAAACTGTTGAAATTGTAGGAAAATTCCTACCAATGTAATTGTTTATCCATCCTTTCTCGAAATATATAACACAAGCTCGCAGCATGTCTTCGAGTGTTTGGATAGTCCTTTCACTTTGTCCATCAATTTCAGGATGATATGCTGTACTCATGTGTAATTGAGTACCTAAATCATTTTGCAATGATTGCTAGAATCTAGATGTGAAATGACTATCACGATCCGATATGATAGAAATTGGTACGCCATGTTGAGAGACTATTTCTTTGATGTATAACCTTGTAAGAGTTTCCATACTATCAGTCGCTCGAGTGGGTATGAAATGTGCTGATTTGGTAAGGTGATCGACAATGACCCAGATGGTGTCATGTCTGATTGAGGTTTTGGGTAGTTTTAAAACGAAGTCCATTGTTATTCTTTCCTATTTCCACATAGGAATTTCCGGTTGTACCAATAAGCCAGATGGCTTTTGACATTCTGCTTTAACTCTAGAACATGTCAAACATTTGCCAACATATTCTTCGATGATTGCTTTCACTCATGTTAGTGCCACCAAAAGAGTTTTCTTTTATATCATTGTACAATTTATCAGAACCGGGTGAATAGAATATTTTGATTTATGAACTCAAGCATGATCAAATCTCTTTAAACCGCCAAAAAAGTGGATAACCACTCGTTTTGATACAAAGAGTTCCATCAGGACGAATTTCAAATATTAGTCATATCCCGTAGGTTCTCTCGTTTTTTGACATTTTTCTTCTTTGAGGCTTCATGTTGGGCTTTGAGAATTTGAGAATGATAATTTTATGGATGAAACGGATACAGATTAATGCTCGAACTCGGAGAGGTTTTGATTTGTTACTTTCGACTTAAGGCATAACTCCGACAACATATTGTCTTCTTCGGTGATGATAGCAAAAAATCTCACAATCCAAAATCTGCAGTAATTCTAACATACCGTCGTTGCTCAATTCAATTCTTTTGACGAAGAATATTGTTGAATGCTCTTCTTGTGACAGTGAAAACTGTACACTTTGTACCTTATAGATAGTGACCCAGATTTATAAGGAGCGAATATTATTGCTCCTAATTCAAGATCATTAGTGGTATAGTTTTTCTTTCATGAGGGTTTTAAGTGGTCAGATGCATAAGCAATATACTTTTTCTCTTTGCATTAATACAGCTCCAAACCTGTGAAGAGAAGCATCACAGTAACGACAAATATCGTTCCATCTGGTAATGCAAATATTTGTGCTGTACAACAAGTTTTTGTTTAAAAAGTTGAAAAGCTGATTCTTGTTCTTCACCCCAAATACAATTCTTGTTTTTCTGGGTTAATTTAGTCATAGGCTTTGCAATTTTTGAAAAACCTTCGATAAATCTTCGGTAATAGCCGGCGAGTCCTAAGAATTGACGCACTTCTGTGGGTGTAGTGGGAAGAATCCAATTCTTAACAGCTTCAATCTGGCAGGGTTTAACTGAAGTCCTTGACTATCGATGAGATGACCAAGAAATTAACGACGCGATATGAATCCAGAAATCACATTTAGATAACTTGACATACAATTTCTCTATTCGGAGTAATTCCAAGATAATTCTGAGATGATATACATGTTCTTCTTCGTTACGAGAATAAATAAGAATATCATCGATAAACACTATTACGAATTTATCCAGATAGGGTTTACACACACGATTCATGAGATCCATGAATACAGCAGGTGCGTTAGTTAAACCAAATGGCATGAATTGAATTCATAGATGTCCGATCTATGTTTCTGAAAGCAGTCTTGGGAATATCTTCTTCCCTTACTCTCAGTTGATGATAACCTAATCTTAAGTCGATTTTTGAGTAAACACTTGAACCTGAAGTTGATCAAAATAATCATACGATCCCTTGGCAAATGGATAACGATTCTTTATGTTAAGTTTAGTCAACTCTCGGTAACCGAAAAAAATTTTACCAAAAAAAAAAAATACAGAAGATCGTCTTTCTTTTAACAAATAAGACAGGAGCTCCCCAAGGCATGTACTTGTCGAATGAAACCTCGGTCGGTTTTAGTTTCATAAAGTTGGTTAAATAACTCTTGCATTTCTGAAGGAGCTAGTCTATAAGGTGTTCGAGCTACAGGTGCTGCTCTGGGGATTAAGTCGATTTGGAATTCTACTTGGCGAACAGGAGGGAGACCAGGTAGATCTTCAAGAAAAACATCTGGAAATTCTTTGACTATGGGAATATCTTCTAGTCTTTTCTCGTCTGATTTCTTCTCCATTACTTGAATCATGAAAACTTGACAACCTCAGGATATATACCTTTCGGTTTTTATACAGGATATGAGATTTAGTCGAGTTTTACTTCGATCACCTCGAATGATTAGAGTTTCACCGTTGATAGGAATGTGAACAACTTTTTCGTCACAGAGAATTTTGGCATGATACTTGGATAACCAGTCCATACCGATGACAACGTCGAAACTACCAAGCTTAATTGGCATGAGATCGATTTCGAAAGGTTGATTTAGCAGAGTTAAAGTGCAGCCTTTAATAACAGTGTTTGTGCTTACTAAGTTTCCGTCAGCCATTTCGATATCATAAAAGGTATCTATTGTAATAGACGAATATTTAGCTAAGAAGGCAAGAGAATGGATATAAAGCATCTAACATCAGCTCCGGAATCAAATAATACCCTGACTAAATGCTGATTTAGGAGAAACATACCCGTAACGACGTTTGGGTCTTGTTGGGCATTCTTATCTCTCAGCATGTAGGCTCTTCCTTGGGCATTAATGTTGGTCTTTTGGCACTGATTTGTGTAGTGTCCTTTCTCACCACAGGCATGGCAAACCACTATCACTGGGAGTTGATTACTTCCGGTGGCTGGCTTCTTGCTTCGGCAGTTCTTGCTTAGATGGCCCATTCTGTTGCAATTATTACACCTACCAGTACAGGGTCCGGTGTGATGGTAATTGCACCTTTTACACAGAGGGAGATCTCTGGCATACCTACCATTTTTTGATGAAGTAACAGCATAGGCTCTACCAGCTTCTTGCCTTTGGTTCTGTTGTCGACGATTATTGTAACGATTGTTGGTGTTGCGGTAGTTGTTGTTGCTGCGGGAGCTGTTGTTGAAAGTTCTTCTGTCGTCAAACTTTCTTTTGTTGTCACTCGATACTTGCATTGGAGCATGCTTAGTTACTTGATCCATTAGCCTTTGGGCTATGTTAATGGCCTCCTCTAAAGTTTGAGGTTTAGAGGCAGTAACATTTCCTTCAATGCTTCGAGGTAGACCTCCGATAAAAGCTTCTAAGAGTTTATCGTTGTTTGGCACCATGTTTGGACATAGAACCGTTAATTCTTGGAATCTTCTAACATAAGGTTTAAGATCATTTCCCTTTACAATCAGATTGTAAAGTTCTTCTTCCATCTTTCTGATCTCAGTCCGGAGCTTTAGAAAATATTAACATTGTATGAGCAGCTTCTATAAGAGTTCGGTTTTTCCTTTTGGACAACGACGTTTGCTGGGAGTGCGGGTAAAACACACTGTCTTGATGCAGATGACCACCATTTCTTAAAATTTACGAAGTGTCTGATTGATAAATTCGGTTCCATTATCTATTCGAACATTACGGACAGTGGCATTCAATCAAACTTGAATATTTTTTATGCATTTAATGATTGCTTCAGGAGCTTCATCTTTTGTCCTCAAAAATTGACTAAGTAATTTGGATGTAATCGTTCGATTTAATTACTAAGATATACTTTTTACCATTAATACTCGCCACACGCATCAGGCCACACAAATACATATGCAAAAGATATAGCTTCTCTTGGTTAGTGTCTTAAGCTTTGGGTTGATGGGAGGATTTCTTGCTTTTTCCTAACTCACATGCAGAACACAAATGATCTTTTTGAAATTTAAGTCTTGTGCAAGACCGTCTTTAGCTAGCTTATTAATAGTACCGAAGTTGAGATGTGATAACCGACGGTGCCATAACTAGCTCTTAGTCTTTGACGCTTTGACTAGAAGCATACCGAAAATGTTTTAAGATGTCATTTCACACGAGACAATTGTGTAAAAATTGTGTCTCGGGATCCTGAAGCTACGATCAACAACCTTTACTTTATAAATTTGGAATAGGAAGTGTTTTCCAAAATGTGACTTCAAGATCCCCGTCGCAAAATTAACCAACAGAAAGCAAGTTATGTCCAAGCCCCTCGACGTAGTATACCCTTGAGATAGTCACATTTCCTAGCTGATAGTCATCATACCCTATAATTCTTGCAATATGGTCGTTTCCCACAAATCTAACTGTACCCAGAAATTTACTAACAAAGTTCATGAGCTGAGAGCGATTCCCTGTCATATGTTTCAAGCATCCAGAGTCCAGATACCAGAGAACAATCTGGATAAACATGTATGACAAGAGACGAAGTACGATGAAGATCTGTAGCAGTAGATACCAAGTGTAAATTGGGTTTGAGTGGTTAGAATTCTTAGATTTTACTAATATTAGCTATTTTTGACTCGAAACTAATCTTTAAACATTTTTGGGTTTCTAGCTTTAAATCTTTAAGCTCTCGGTTTTATGTTTAATGATGTTGGAATGTGTTTTCTTAGGAGGCACTACTTTAGCTGAAGTGATCCTAGTTAATGGGCGCAAATTACCAACTATAGTGAACGTTCTACCTGTGGTTTCCACTTAAGTCCTACTTCAGTGAATACCTGACCCATAGGTTTCCAAATATTTTGTTTTTTTATGTTTTTTAGTAGATTTAGCACGGCTTTTCCTAGTCTTTCACAAATCAAAGAAGACACTTATTCATGAAATCATCAAACAAAAGATTTCTTCAATAGCACAATTCAAAGATCAGAATTCGCAATTAACTTTGATGGCTTAACATTATCATCACTAATAGTTCACAACACGTTCTTTTTATTAACTTTCATAGGTTGGGCTTCAACTTTTTCTTTCATGTTCCTTACTTTGGTGTTTGCGAGATCCTATCATTCCCTTTTTTGCAGTAGGCTTTGATCGCATTTACTAGTAGAAAAAACACTTCAATCCTGTGAGACAACACATATGTGTATAGAATTAATGATTTTGAATGACTCTTAACTGTTTACTGTTGCATGAGGCTGTTTGAGAGGTTTCGTAACCTAACCTTTCTTGACTTGATTTTGGGGTTTTGTGACAGCAACCTTTTTTCATTAGTTAATCGCATTAGGGCAAGTATATTGAACTCATATACAAGTAACTCTTGAATTCGTTGGGCATGCTTACAGGCAAAGTCTAACTCTGTATCTATAAGGTGTGTTTCTTGTAGCTTGTTTGGACTATTCCCCGAAGAAAAATAGGCTTGTTCCTGAGTTATATTAGGTATGCATGTGCATTTCCCTCTTTTGCAATAACCTGGAGCTAAGGTTCTACATCAAGCGAACCTGCCTGGAACAATAGTGTGAAAGATTATATCAACAAATTTTGTTCTTTTCACTTTGTAAACTCGTTTTCAAGATGTGATCACAAAAACCTTATCTTGAATTTGAGCTTTTAAATCCTCATTCTCTGCAGATTTTAAGTTCAGTTTATCAATTAAAGAGTCACTTTGGTCTTTAGAAAGAACAGTGTCTTTTTATGAGTCTAAACTACTCTTTTAAAACCTGTTTACATGTTAAATTTTCATTACAAAGACGTTATTTTCCATAAAGCAATCTTTGCTCTATACAATTACTGCCAGTTCACATTTTTAGTTGTATATCAATATATAATCATATTGGACATTCTCTTTGTGGACTTTTCTCTCATTGATTTTATAATATCCTTCAACTTACAAATGGTACTGACTTTGTCTTGAGTCTGAGCTTTCAAATCATTCTTTTTAAAAATTCTGGAATTTCAGGAGCATTTTGATTATTACAAGATCCATCTTTTTGAAAATTTTCTTGATTAAGTTGTATTGATGCTTCAAGAGAAATACAATGTTTTTCAAGTTGTGCGTACCTTTTTAAAAGATTAATAAATGCATTTTATGTTTTTTTTTCAAAAAAAGCCTAGCTCGAGATTACAATGTTTATTTTCTCTTTCCATCCAAATTCATAGATTTACCAATCAAAGACATAGAATTCATCACAGTTAAAAGAACTTCTTGAGACATGATTTGAGGCAAGAGTCAATCATTTTCGAAAAGTAATTCTTTTTTAGCAATTTTTAAACATTGATTGTCGACTGAAAACTGTTAAATAACAGCGTCCATTTTGAAAGATATCTAATAACATACAAGGTTAGGGAAAGAGAGGTGGTTTTAGAGAGAGAGTGGTTGGATGAACATTTTAGAGAGAGAAAGTAAACATGAAAGAATATGCATTAAGTGTGTGAAACAAATGAACAACCAACACCCTCTCAAGGATGGCTTGGAGAGGTATTTATACAACCAATTGGCTCGGCCTATGGTTAGCTTGTGGGCTTTCCATGGGCCTTTTGGCCCGATTAGATTACTATCATTATATTGGACAAACTACGGGCTTTGACTAACTATTATTGGAAGTGACTGATACTTTTTGTATTTATAATAATCTCCCACTAAGGGAGGTCACTCCAATTTAAAAAGACTTCAACCTAGCATACTATGCTTTAACTTTAGTCTTGAGCTCGTAGTCTTTAACTTCAATCATTAACTTGTGAATTGATGTAGTTATCATTGACTTTAGGCTTGAGCTTGTTCCTTTAGCTTGACTTGAATGTGAATATGTGATTTTGAGCATCTTGAGATCATCAACCAAGCATAATCTCTTTTTGCCTTCTCGTAAACTTTTCCATCTTATGAACTTGTGACTTTTAGACCGACATGCTCATACCTTTCTTGATTTGTAAACTTGAAAAGCTTTAATGGTGCATCTTTCTTGAAGTTCATTTACCTTTAAACTTCGTCGCTTCAAGAGGGGACGTTACCGGGATCCGTAGTAACGGAAGTCTTGAAACATGCACCATTCACAATCATGTCTGCAACATAATTCTTCTTATTCAATCTAGCATTATACAGGTCCCTATGGGTTATGATATTAATTAGAGGTCCCATACCACTCCAGTTATCATACCACATAAAAGTATCCTTCCCATTACCAATCTTGTATAAAATATGATTCTTGATCATGTCTCTAATATTCAAGAGGTTTTCCATCCCCAGCTATCACTTTCCTCTTTCTGGACCACCCAAAGAGCATCGTTAAAGCATTTTATAAAATCATCATACTTATCCTTTTACACACACAATAATATAATATAATTTTTTTACTTATTATTTCTTTAAATCTATACCATCAATTCTGCTATTTGTCAAGATCATGTGGATAGAAATATTAGTAGGATGTTTTTGTAAAATGAATTAGTATTTTTGATATTTTGGTAAGTATTAGATTAGTGTTATATTTGCTTGGAGGCCGGTGTGTTATAATGTTATACCACCTTCTAGGTAACATTGTCAGATAAGTCATTTGCTAATCACAATCGTCTACAAACTAATAAGAAAGAAAAGGGATAGAAGCTAATTTGTGAGACAAAACGAACTGATAAACTAATAAGAGGGGCTCAATTTTTTTTTCCGATAGTAACATAAAATTCCTTGTTTTAAAAGCCGAATTAAATTTTAAATCGTTAGACGTACGAGTTTAATGATATTTTTTTGATACGAACACACAATTACTTGTTTGTTTGTAAAGTCAATATCATGTCACATATTACTCTAACTTTTCTATAAATTAACTCTAAACTGTTTCATACGCTAATTTGTTAAAAGCATGTTATTTTTCAGTGTTGTAAAAATGGTCTAAAAAGCCGATTAATCGTCGCCTAGGCGCTAAAGGGCCACCAACCTTACTGATTAATGTAACTGGGTCAAACAAATAGGTCAACCGTGGTCAACAACGATCAGCGGTGGTCAAACTTGCCAGAAACATGTTAATCTTTCCGAAAGTACCCAAAACTCACCGTAAACTTGTTTTGATAACTTATAGTAACTGTTTAAATCTATTACAAGTTGTTTTTTTAGAAAAAATCTTGCCAGAAATACCTAAAACTTGCCGAAATTACACAAAACTTGCCAAAAATACCCAAATAGAAATGTCAATCCGATTAATCCCGCCTAGACCGATTACAAGCTACAAGGTGGTCGACCGCCCGACTACCGATTCACGATTTTTGCAACCTTATTATTTTCGCATAAGATACTTCATAGACAGACCCAAAAAATTTGTAAGGGTGTTGCACAACTATTTTTCTATGATTATGTGTATTAAAGTTTCCCCGTAAAGAATATATTAAGTAAAACTGGGTATTGCATGTGCCAATAAAAGACATAGTTTTACATTTCGTGACAAAAATCGGGTCTGGCCCGTGCCATACCCTGGTCCCATGTGAGTTCGTACTTGAGATACTTATCAAAATTCATTCTATATTACTTTATAAAATTGAAAATTTATGATTATACATATTCAAGTGAAAATACAAGTTGAGCCTTGTTTGTTTTATTTATAAAAAAAATTATTTATATCCTTTTTCCTTCACGTGAGGGTAATATACTGACAATCATATTTAATGTATGCTTTTTTTGTCTTTATATATTCACATTTCTTTTTCTTTCCCCAAGTATCATCTTCTTCCTTGTATACTGATTGGTTGTTTTTACACTATAAATATATATAATATATAATAAAATACATATATAAGTCTAAAAATCAACAAGATCAATGATACCGAGAAGTAGTATAGAGTGTTCCCGGGTCGTTTATCCCCAACGAGGCTGTACTGGAAAATCGATACAATCGAAGATTTGAGTTTGAAGGAAGGAATTGATTTGAGAAGGTGGAAAAGTCAAATTAGATGATAACGAACAAAAACGTTTAAGAAAAACCTAGAAATTACGAAATTAAACTAGAAAACGAGAGCCCGAATCCCGAACAAAGGGGGAAAAACCTAAAATCTTTAAAAATAACCCTACGAAGAAATTTTTGCTTCTAAACTACTCTAGGGACTCTAGAAGGAACAATAACGAAGAATGAAAAAGACTAGACCGAAAACGGAGTTCGGTTTGACCCCCAAAAACGGAGTCAAAACAAAATCCCGTACCCGGACCCTTTCATTAAAAGATGAAAAAGTTGTAAAAATGACCCTTACGGAAAACTTTTAATTATTTCCTACAAACTAGATGACAAAAGAAAATTTTCTAAAAAAGCAAAATATTTTTTTGATAATTTTTGTATTTTTTATGAATTAAATAAACTTTTAACGAAATTAAATTATAAAAAATATTAAATGATTACGAAAAATTCTGAAATTTTTTCTAAAAATACTTTATACTATGAAGATCCTACGAAAAATGAGAAACACAAAATTTGCTTAAAAAATAAGCCCCGAATAAGCTATTTCAGCTTATAAGCTTTTAAAGCCAAAACACCCTTATAAAATTAAATCCCTTGAGTCTTAACGAAAAAGACCCAAGGTGCCGCAGTGGAAGAGTGAGTTGTAAAAGGGGGATGTATGCGCTTGGTCCCGGGTTCGGATTATCTTACTCACAACCGGGCCAAGTGTCCTTTCCCTCCCGTTCTTTTTTTTTTGAAAACTCAAAGAAGCAAAGTTGTTAAGCTCGTGGGGCTTAACAACTTTGTCTTCTACAACTTTTTATGAAAAGCAATAAATAAGCTTAAAAATAAGCTTAAACTTGACAGTTTAGCTTATTTTGGCTTAAAAGCAAAAATGAGCTAAGTCCTTTTGGACTTAGGGTCGAAATAAGCTGTGACAAGAGAAAATAAGCTAATGAGGTGCTAACAACTCTAAATAAGCCTCTAAAAAGGGCTAAGCTTAATGTTGAAAATAGCTGTGAAAGAGCTTATGAGACAGGAAGGAAAAAAGCTTAAAGGTAAAACTTAACTAAGTTATTTGGACAAATAAGCTAAGCTTTGGCTAAAAAAAACTAAAAGGTGTCCTAAGCTGACTTATTAAGCACTAATGAGCTTAAAAACTAAAGCTAATAAGCTGGAAAAAACCAACATGAAAAATAAGCTATCCTATACTAATCCTAAGCTAAAAACAGTCAAAGGGTGAGTTTGGGCTTAAAAATAAGCCAACAAATAAGCTCACTAAAGGCTGAAAATCAACAAGCTTATAAAAGGGCTTATAAGCTCTTGAAATAAGCCAAGAAAGTGGGCTTAAATACACTAAAAGACAAAGAAAAAGGGCTTACAATCTCCCCTTTTGCACCAGGGGAGATTTAAGCTAAACTTAAGGGGCTTATTTGACAGCTTAAAATAAGCTGTCAAATAAGCTCAAATTGAAAAGAAAACTAAAAACAGATAAAGTGCCCTAGCTTATGGACTTGTGCACAAATTTTTAGCTTTTAAAAATCCTTTTTTCTTGCTGAATTTTGTGGGTGAAAAAGGCTTGTGGGTTTTTTAAAACTGCCAACACAAGGCTTGGGTGGTTTTGACTTACCAAGTCAAAAGACCAAAGGGTGTTTGTCACAGCTTTTCAACACACACAAAACACACTTTTTTTGATACTCAAACTCAAACCACAAGTGCTTAACTAAATAAGCACTTGTGGTGTTTTCTAAAAGTCACAGTGAACAAAATGGTTTATAAAAACTTTGAAAAACAATTTTCAAACTAAAAGGACCTATAAAACAGCTTAAATGAAGCTTAAATCTTAAGCTTAATCTAACCTAATGACCTTAACCCATGCCAAAGCCATTTTGACCCGTTTTAAGGCTTATGCCAAACACCCCTTTACCTAAACTGTCAAAACTATATTGGCATTAAAATCTACTTAAAAACTAATTCAGCTAAAACCTTTTAGCTACTCAACCTAGAACTAACCTAATAAAACTATTTAGGCACTAAAAGTTACAGCTTATTAAGAAAAATTAGCTAGTTTATCAGCTAGCCTCTTATATAACTTTGACAGAATTTAAGCAAGATGAAAAGCTTAATGAATTCTAACTACAACTAGTTTAAACATTTGCATCTCTATATTAACTAAGCTAATTTGGACAGAATAAAGCACATAGAAAGAACAAGGCATTAAGCTAGTGAATTAAGCTATAAATGCTAAAAGGAAATTTAGAGTATGGAACCTGAATTTTTGTTGTCTCAGAACCAAGCCACTCTATCTGAGTGAGTGGCTTAAAACCTGAACCTAATGGCTCCTTAGCCTCTAAACCAATGAGCTTAAAGCTCAATAAGCTATATTAGCTTATTACTCTCTTGAACCTCCAAACTTTTATCAAATGAACTCAAGTGTTCATATTTTGATATAAAATGAACAAAACCAGTGAATGAATGACTTTTGACAAGTCTTTAACTGAATTTGAGCTTTTTAACAAGAATAAGCTCAAATGAGCTTATTGAAGTAAAAATGGCTTATTATTGAAAACAAAGAACAAGTAAACTTTGAAAACTGAATATTATTTCTCAAATGAAGAAGTACAAGCTGAAAGAAAGAGAGTACAAGTGCTTAAAGCTAATTGCTAAAAAACTTGAGAAAAATGCTTAAAATTACGAAAAAAATTACAAACTGAAATTAAAACTTGCTACCCTTTGTTCTTCTGTCTTCTTCTTCTTTTATAGCTGAGTCCTTGTGTTAGTTGTGTGAGAGGGGGAAAACAAACAATCTTGGCCCTTCAATCTTTCTTGGGTCATCTTGGTCGTCGAAATAAGCCTTGGGAGGTGTGGGATTGCCAACTTGGCAATCTCACAGCTGGGAAAGTTAGTGGAGGAGGGGGGAGGTGAGTACCCATGGTGGTGGAGAAGAAACACAGGGTAAAAACGGGTTAACACACCCGTGAGTTGGTTTGGGGGGAAAAAACGAGCGGGAAAATTGGTTTGAGTATAACAGGGGATGTGTTTGGGGAAATGGCAAGGTTGGCCCCTCATGGTTATTTGTTTCTTTGCACAATTCGTCCTTGTGGTTATATAACTTTGGGGACTTGGCAAAACAAGTCCCCAAGAGTTATATAACTCTTTGCAACATAAGTCCTTGGAAGATACAACTCTTTGGACTTGGCAGAACAAGTCCTTGGAGTATATCTTTGCAAAAATGACAGTTTAGCCCTTCTTTTCTTTTCTCCTCTTTTCTCTTATAAATATAAGTTTAGGGGTTTGGCAATTTCAACCCTTAAACTTATATTTCTTGATGTGTTGACTTTTTGACTTGATTGACTTTTCGGCTTCGATTTGGCTTTGTCTTTCACAGTCTTTTCCATTCCGAGTCCGGTTTTGTCGTTTTGGCTTTGTTTTTCGTCCTTTTCTTAGTTATCCGTTCCTGCACAATACAATTAGCAAAACAAGCGTATATTTGGCATTTTAAGTCCGTTTTTGGTTATTTTAGCTCGTTTTTAAAGGTAAAAGGTATGTGTAATTAAGCACATACCAAAATCCCCCATACTAAGGTATTGCCATGTCCTCACGCAATGTTATGAAGTAAACATTTACGAAAACTAAGAATCTCAATCCCCCTCGACTAATAACTTTGAAAAGTAGCAAAGTGTTCGTCAAGGGAAACTAAAGAATCAAAAGCTTCGACAAGTTCCGTTTTCACCATTTTTTTATTCATACACTAACTATCCTTAATATTTTTGGATTTTCCTTTTTCTTTTCTTGACTGCCTGTTTGACTTCCTTTATTTTATAAACACTTGGATCATAGAATGAGAAGCGTCCATAGACTAATCTACGGATGTCCTGACGGATAAATTCGTCGTCCCTAATTTTTCACTAGTTCCAAACCAAGCAATTAAACAAGATCATTTGTCTATATAAGTCTAAATGTTAAGCACTCATACTTATGACTTGTGAAGTTTTAACTCCCAACATGGATATATGATTTAAATGTGTGTACTCATTTCAACTCAACCATAGATCAACTTATTTTCATAGTCGTAATTCAAGATGAATCATGACTCAAAGCAACAACCTATTAGGTCCTTGTGACTTGATTTCTAAATGTAACTTGATTTTAAAGAACGAAATTTTAACTGTAGAACTTTTTTTTTGCAACATCTTCATACAAAATATATTGTTGCAATAAAAAAACAATGAATCACTCTCCTTATGTAAAAAAACTAAGAAACAGATCCATTGTCTTTTTAAACTTAAAAAATGATGTCTTTATAGAGGCAAAAATAAGGTTGAAAGTGTAAAAGTTTAACTATCCTTTATACGCTTATAATTTAATATGAGACAGTAAAATTCTTACAGGTAAATCCATCATAAGGTTGTCCGTTGCACTAACCATTCCCACAACACACCTTTACCATCGAAAACAATATATCAGTTCAAAATAAATTTTCTTGCTTAGTTTTCGCAAAATTTTTGATTCTTAAAACCATTTTTTACTGTTAAAAATATATATATATATATATATATAGATATATACTAATATATATGTCAGTGCATTACTTTGACTCGAGCCCTCTCCTTTAGCAGAATTTTCTAGTTAAGTTACACAACAGAGTCCATTCGTATAGCAACAGAGTTGCGCCTTATGCCATTAACTAATTACCATAGTTTTCTGAACTAAGAATTCTGACCTAAACTACATATGAAGTTTAATGTTGTGATGGGATAAATGAGTATGTAATAGTACCTATTAATGGAATTGGGCATGATTTAGAACTTTTTGTGCAAAACTAGCTCTCGAAACCAACGACTTTAGCATCTTCACAGAGCCTATTACCAAACAAACAACGTAAAAATTATACAAACTCAAACTTCCAACTACTGAAGCACCTGATATGAACAATGTAGACGGCTCATTAATAGAATTTTTTTATACAGACGTTCCACTAACTTTTTTCTACATAATTATGAGCAATTTTGGTGTGTTTGAATATGAAAATAAAATTGCTACTCCTAATGTGCTTATTTAGGGGTAAAATTACTAAACAATAGCAGCACATCTGATGAGGTATATAAATGTGAATGATTATGACATAGGTCAAAATGTATAAAACCTTATGCTTAAACTTTATTCAAAACTTTAAATTCTCATTAAAATAGGATTTTATAATGCATGTAACATGTCAAAACCCAATCAAGTCGGTTGTTTGAGACTTGAGAGTAGGATTTTATAATGCAGCAACATTGTTATAATTTCCAACTACCAATAATTTTCCATTATAATGATCATACTTAGAAGCTTTAACTTACGATTAACATTTAATACATGGGTGTTATAAAATAACTTAGACATTTATGCTAAACATGCTCTATACCACAAATTAAACCCGTAAGACGCTAATGCTAAAACTATCTACACTTAGACTTTAAAATGTGTAAAATGTAGGCATTAATGTGAGATCATGTGTGTGTTAATACCAGTGCCTCTTAGAATATAAAATTTCTAGTTACTGACCTCATGGACATCAATTGGCTTATATCTCTTGAACTTAGCCTTGCATTTGATTATATTAGCTATAGAACCATTTTCTCCACTTCCTTCCTACATGAACATGAAGCTTTCATAAGAATCAATTTAGTTTCTAGTTCATAACACCTTTCCATTTTAGCATTAAGACTATGTCGTAAGGCACTAACTTCACTATCCTTGGCATACCATAGAAGAAAAATAAGAATCAATGATTCTCAGTATCACTAACATATTAGAAATATACATTACATGTGTGTTTGCTTGAGAGATAAAGAATAAAATAAACAAAGAATCATTCAAGGATTTAAACCAGGGGCCTACTGGTTATAAGAGGAGTTATTAACATGTATGCTAGTAAACACATTTGTGTAATCTTTCATCTAAAAATTATAAATATTGAACATGAGTAATACTTTATTATTGTTCTGACACTTTCGACCCTTTCACTCCAGAACATCATATAAAACTAATGGAAATAGTTTCTCACTAAGTTTATCCTTAAGAGCTACTTGTAGAATATTTATTGTCTTCAAATTCTTTTTTCGTCAATCATGGATATATTGAAATAAGTTTTACTTATTTGGAAGTTACCGTACTCATCAGAAACACAAACACGTACCTTAAGTTCGCAACAATCCTTCACTAGCTTTTTTCTCTTCATTCACCCTCCCATAGCATTATAATGTTTCAGATTCAACACTTCATTTCTTAAAGAGCTCTAGTTAATTGATGTCATAAGAAGAAAGAAAGGAAGAGTGATTCGAAAGGGGGTTAACTGAAGTAAATTAAAGGCAAGTTGTAGATCCCCACCTGCAAAGGAATTTATTAGTCCTCTTAATTAGGTGTCAATGTATAATATTTGGTAAGTACTAATGTATGGAACACATTATCTTCTAAATTCAATCAGATTCTATGGTAAATCTTGAACACATTGTCAAGCAATGGACCTTACTTTACACTTTAAAGTACTATTTTTGTGTCGGCCTCGGGGGTATTTCATGCCATGTTAGGAATTGCACCCCTTATATCACCTACTTGATCGCTTACAATCTTTTAACTAAAACACAAATATAACAGTATCGCCATAGACTGTTAGCCTCAAATATTAAGTCAAACAAGGAAGTTCGTTCATTAAGAATATTAGGTCTCGGTCACTTAATCATGTAACGTTGTAATAGTCTAGAACGGGTAAATGGGCTCGTTTATGTAAGCTAATCGGTCATGTGTATCGGGCGAAAGCCCAAGTAATCCCGAGCCCGACCCGTAGAAATACCATAGGCATGAAAGCCTCTTGGTTTAACTATAAATACACCTCTCCAAGGATGGAGAGGGTGTTGGTTCATTTGTAAATTTTCTCTTGCGAGTAAATCATCCATTTTTCTCTCTACATTCTCTCTCTAACTTCTCTCTAAACTTCTTCATATCTTCTTTCTCTTTTCATGTTTAATCCATGTTCCAAGAATGAAGTGAAGTGATTATCGGGTTACCGACATTTGGTATCAAGAGCCTCGGGTGGATAGTGATTGTTTTGTGGTTTAATAAGTTTAAAATTTCAAAAGTTTTCATGGCTTATTGTGGTTAAAAAGCCCACGCCTTATTTTGATTTTGGCTTATTGGTTTGTTTAGCTTATTTCCTTCTTGCTCTACTAGTGAAATAGCTTGTTAAGTTATCATTTCATGTGCTACATAAGATTCTAGTTAGTTTTAAATAGCTTATTTAATTCGGCTTATTCGCTTTTCTAAGTGGTGGTTTGGTTGTTCTTAAAGATTAACAAGAAAACGTGTTGTTGTGTTGTTAATATTCTTCAACTCACATAGTTTATAAGCCTTTATAGAGTATTTGATTAGGTTAGAGCTTATTTAAGTAGCTTATTTAAATTTTTAGCTTATTTCGAAATTAAGTTTCCTTGTGGTGGTTTGTAGTTAACATTGGTTTTCATTGTGGTGGTTTGACCTAGAGATAAGGACGTTTTGTTTGTTTGCCAAGTATTCACAAGAAAACAAAGAGATAGAAAGTGACCTTGTACTTTTTTTAACATATTAGAGATGGCGGTTTGCCAAAGACAGCAGCGGTTTGCTTATTGGTTTTTAGGTGGCGGTTTATCACAGGTGTGGTGGCGGTTTGATACAAGTACAATTGAAGAAATTCAATATTGGCCAAAAAGAAACGAAACTCTGTCCATTTCACCACTTGCCAGCGGTTTGAAAATTTTTTAGGTGGCGGTTTACTAAAACAGTCAAGGCAGCAGTTTGATATAGCTCACTTGGCAGCGGTTTGCTAATGCTTTTAGGTAGCGGTTTGTTAGATTTGAAATACCAGCGGTTTATTAGATTTGAAATACTAGCGGTTTGGTAAATATTGATGGCAGTTTGACATAAAAATTTTGGTGGCGGTTTAACTTTATTTTGCCAGTGGTTTGACTGTTTTTAAAAGGTGGCGGTTTAGTTAAAGTTTAAATGGCGGTTTGCTATTTTACTTTGTGGCGGTTTGGTGAAAATTAATTGGTGGCGGTTTGCTCAATTCCACACTGAACCGAATTTCAAATTCTATTAAACCAAATTCGGTGATCCAATTTCGGTTCAGGCTCATTTTCGGTGAACTTAAATTTTAGACAAAACGGACCTTGGACTTTTAAAGACAACTAATTAACCTTAACAAACAACGAACCACAATCACAATCAAGGACTTAAAAGACACTAATCAAACAACAAACAAACCTTAATCTCAATCAATTTACATTCAAGGTTTTCTATTGATTTTGTAAAATCCCGCGAAAGACACAATTCTATTCTCGGTTTTAATCATAGACTTGTAAAATCCCGTGGACGTTAATTATTTTTCATTTTACCACAACTTCAATCACAACACATCTACTTAAGATCCTTTAATCATTTTCACTTCATAATTCAATAATCATTCATCATGACTACTCCAATTGTAACTTCCACAACTGACAGTCAAATGCATAACAACATCACGACAGCTGGTTTAAGGGATCGTCCACCAATGCTTGCAACGGGACAATATGCACAATGGCGATCATGGTTCTTAAGATACATTGATACAAGACCAAATGGTGATGCCTTGAGGAAATGTATTCTCGAAGGTCCTTACACTCCTTCTACTGTCATAGTTCCAGCTGAACCTGCAACGGATAATTCTCCAGCAGTTCCTGAACGAACAACAATTGAGACAATTCTGAACATGTCTCCTAAAGATAAAGCTCATTTTGAATCAGAAAAGGAAGCGATTCATTTGATATTGACTGGAATTGGAGATGAAATATACTCAACTGTTGATGCATGCAAGACAGCTCATGAAATGTGGGAAGCTATTGAAAGGTTACAACTAGGTGAATCCCTCAACATTCAAGATGTCAAGACAAACTTATTTTGGGAGTTTGGAAAATTCACCTCTCATGATGGAGAATCAATGGAGTCATACTACTCCCGGTTTTACAAACTGATGAATGAAATGATTCGAAACAACTTGACAGTTGCCACGATGCAAGTCAATGTTCAATTTCTTCAATAACTTCAACCAGAATGGTCAAGGTTTGTGACAATTGTCAAGCAACAACACAAATTGGATGAAGTATCATATCACAAGCTCTTTGACATTCTGAAGCAATATCAAAAGGAAGTTAATGAAATCCGTGATGAAAGAATAGCCAAGAATGCTAACCCATTAGCACTTATTGCTGCTGCTCAACCACAACAAGACCCTTATTATCAAACATTAAAGTCTCACAAATCATATGCACCAACATCAAAAGCCTCACTTTCAACCAGATCTCATGCAACTACAAGACACAAAGGCAAAGAGATAGCCAAACCTATCACACCTCCATCTGAGTCATCTTCTCAAGAAGACAGTGATCCTGAACAAGCTCAGAAGGATAAGGAAATGAAGAAAAATTTGGCACTCATTGAAAAGTATTTCAAGAAGATCTACAAACCTACCAACAACAACCTCAGAACTTCCTCAAACACCAGAAACAAGAATGTGGATACTACTCTAAGATACAAGAATGATAATCAGACTGGACAGTTTGGGAATCAGAGGAAAATGACTGTTGCTGGGGCTAGGGAGACTGTAGGTGGTCAGGTAGTGCAGCAGTCTGGGATACAGTGTTTTAACTGCAAGGAATTTGGTCATTTTGCTAAGGAATACAGTAAGCCAAAAAGAGTTAAAGACTCCACGTATCACAAGGAAAAGATGTTGCTATGCAAACAGGCTGAGAAAGGTGTTCCACTACAAGTAGAGCAATCTGATTGGCTAACAGACACGGATGAAGAGATTGATGAACAAGAATTAGAAGCACGTTACAGCTATATGGCAAAGATCCAGGAGGTTCCTACAGTAGACTCAAGAAGTGATTCTGAGCCATTGGAACAGGTACAATACGATACTGGATATAATGTATTTGCCAATGAAATACAACATTTTGAGCAAACTGAATCCATTATTAACACATGTGGAAACGGGTGATAGTAATGTCATTCCTGATTCACCGGATATGTGTGATAATGATATTCAGAATGACCAAAATGCTGCAGAATGTGATGATGAACGTGTTAAGCTTGCTAATTTAATTTCAAATTTAAAACTTGATGTCGATGAAATTAAAAATATTCAAAAGCAATTAAAGAAAGCAAACACAGCACTTGCTCATGAATTGACTGAGTGCAAATCTATTCTTGCAGAAACTAGTAGAACTAGGGAATCTAATAGTATTCAAGATAGTTGTCTAGTTGCACTTCAAAATAAATAGACTAAGCTTGAGAGGTACAAGAACCTAAATGACCGTACTGTTGACTATGAGAAACATGAACATAAGTTAAATGAAACTCTAGGACTATTAGCTCAAAAAGACACTGACATAAAGGAAGGTTTAAAACTTAAAGCCTATGAAATTTCAGTTGTCAAAGAGAAACACGATGAGTTAGTCAAACAGAATCTTTTAACTAAGTCGGCAAAAAATTTACCTAAAAGGTCTTGTCAAAGAGAAAACAAAAGGTAATGATGAATTTGAAACTTAGGAAGAATGGTATTGACAAATGATTTCAATGGAAAAGAAATTAAAAGTTTTTGAATAAAATTGTTTACAAAAGGATTCAATCTATCAGACATTCATATGTTAGCACCCTAATGCCCAACCATTTAATGGAAGACCTACTTTGCGAATCCTATGTACCTCTCAAAAAGGCTCAAAATGAGAAACTATGTTTGTATGAGATCCACAGACCAATCTGAACCTGCAAATAGAGGTACTCATCCTCCGATAGGAAGGAGATTTTGACTCTTAAAGAGAGATAGCTTCGGTTCAAAATTGAATAAAGGACTTAGTGTGAAACCCTTGACTACACAGTTTAAATAGTGCTTTATGAAAATTTTTAAGAAGCCCACCGATATAGGTAATTATCTTCTTCAGTTAGGCACATGCAAATGAAAGTTAAGGAAGAAAATATGGAGTAAATCAATTTGTGAAACGATAACCATATATTTTCTCAAAAACCATCAATTTCTTACCGTTTCCAAATCAATAAGCAGAAAGTAGACAAGCATATAATGTCATTTAAGAATAACATAAATCATTCTTAGAGAACGTGTCGATTGTACCAAGCTTGGTGTGAAACATTCAAAAGTCATTTGCGGCACCAACTGACACATGAGATGGAAATCCTTAATTAAGACATGTTTGATGCCTTCTTGCCCTTAAGCACAAAATGTAGTTTCGCATTTATCCATGAACTTAAGCATGAAATGCATGCGATTTAAAGTACGTTGAATCCCTTAAGAAATTGACTAACTTGAATCCGTAAAGCAGAGGAATCTCAAAACCATGTATGATATGCTCTTTGCAAAGAATGTGTGTCTAATGATGTTTATGTGTTCTTATTTTGCCATACGATATCTGATTTATTGCGCACACTGTGTGAGAGAGCAATGCTTAGATCTTCATAAAGTCAAGGAATGTGACTGTCTTGCACAAAAGCTTTCGAAACAACCTGGAGTCTGTTAGTAAAGTAGTATATATTGAGCTTTTTACGAAGTTTTGCAAAAATTAGAAAAATACTCGATTTCTATTGTGAACTCGCTTTACAAACAATGTCAAGAACAAATGAAAGATGACACAGTTTGCAAAGAAAAAGCGGTCAAAATTATTTTCTAAAAGAGACGTAAAAAACAATATTTTGAAAACATAGATTTGAAAGCTTAATACAAGATGTTTAGGTTAATGAAAAAAGACTCGGTACCCCTGTTGTATTGTTCTAGAATAGCATAGCTCGTAGTTGTAATGTATGCGTATGACTTATGGTTTTGAGCCGGGTCTTTACCCACTTGTAAGCCCATACCATAGCCCATTATCTACGGCATGTAACTAAATATATAAGCCTCTTTCCAGCCATGGAAAGAGGTTGGTTGTTCATTTTATCAAACACACACTTAAGGTGTTTTTCTCTCACTGGTTCTCTCCTTTCTCTCACTACATATAATCGGCCAACCCCTAATCTTACATTTGTGTTATGATATCCAATATCCTACAATTGGCATCAGAGCCCATGGGATGTTTAACTAGATTGTGTGTGCGTTTTCTTGGTTAGTTTAGATCAAAAGTTTGGTTTTTGAAGGTTTATAGTCTTGTTCTTGGTTCTCTTTGATCTTGACGTTTGTGATGTTAAAGTTTATGTTTTTATAGTTGCTATAGCCTTCTAGTACTAAGTAATGCAAAAGAAACTAAGCAAAAACATTCAAAAGGGTGATTTTTAGGCGTTTTTAGGTGAAAATCCAAGTTTTTCAAGCTAGCGAGTTAAGGTTCTGTTTAAAGATCTTCTCAGCTAATTAAGGTACTGTTTTGGCGAGTTGTCAGAATAGTAGACTGTGTGTCAGATAGTACTGTGTCAGTGAATTGTCTTCTTGTGCAGGTAGCGACTTAGGTCAGCGAGTTAACTTTTCTTGCAGGTAGCGAGTTGGCAATAGCGAGTTACAGGTTATTTGAAGACAATTTTCTAGTGACTTGTGAATAGGAACTCTGCCCATTTGGTTTCATGCTAGCGAGTTGTCACAGCTTCTTCATAGCGAGTTGATTCTAGCGAGTTACAGGTTATTTGAAGACAATTTTCTAGCGACTTGTGAACAGGAACTCTGCCCATTTGGTTTCTTGCTAGCGAGTTGTCACAACTTCTTCATAGCGAGTTAACTCCAGCGAGTTACATGTTATTTGAAGACTATTTTCTAGCGACTTGAGAAGTTCAACTCTGCCCATTTGCTTTCTTTCTAGCGAGTTGCCATAGTTTCCTCACAGCGAGTTACAGGGTAGCGAGTTGTGAGCCTTAGGATTCTTGGACTTTTGGACTTAGTTTTAAACTTGACAAATTTCAAACTATAATCTTAACAAACTTGAACAACATTTCACCAATTCAACCATTCAATCACCACTTTTAATATACAATCACTAATCATTGTAACGATCCAATGTTTATCATAATACAAGTAATCAATCATGTCTACTAACTCTGATGATATTCAAGCAGCTGGTGATACCTCTGAATAAGCTATATATATAATATAATATATAAGTATATAAGGATTATATCAAATAATAGTATAGTAAGTATTTTTCGTCGGGTTCGAGAAACAAACTTTTAACCAAAGTAGTCTCAAAAATCTCCCGGGTCGTTTTCCCTCGACGAAGCGTGAATTAAAAATCAGTTAAGTCTATTATCGCGCGTTTTGAATGGTTTTAAAGATTTTTGAATCGGTTTTTCTAAATCCTACAAAATATAAATGACAAATAGATAAATGCACGGAAGCAAGTAAACAAGAAATTAAAATTGAACACGTAAGCATTAAAACGTAAACGGGAATTAAAAACGCGACATTTAAATCCTAAATTATCTAAAATTAAACCTAAAATTATTTTCTTAAACTTTTTCTAATCCTAATTACTAACTTGTAAGAAAAGGCTAAGGAAATCCTAAAACGAAAACACTTAAAGCTGAAAAATAAAGAAAACGAGAACGGGAATCAAATCCCGTTCTTTAAAAAGTAAAATTCTAAATTTTTAACCTTACAAAAGTAAATTTAAATACTATGCCTAATAATATGATAAAGAAATTTATAAAACAGAATTTTGTTTTTTTGATTATTTTTTGTATTTTTTATGAATTTTTAAAGTTTTTAATAAAGAAACAAATGAATTAAAAAGATAGGGAAAAGTTATTCTAAAATATGGAAAAAATTACTTAAACGTGTAAAATAAGAGAAATATTTTCTTAAAAACATGAACTAAATATATGCTAGAAGAAAAAAGTCCTAATAGCTGAAAATTACTGCTATGGCTTTATAAAGAAAATAAGAATACAAAACGTGTATAAAGAATTAAGTGTGCAAGAGAATGATAGAAAAGACCCAAGGGCGAGATGGTTTGTGTGTGTTGTGTTGAAGCTTTGAAAAGGTTGAGGAGGGTAGAGGTCAGGGGTTCGAGCCTTGCTCACCCCTGACTTCCTCTCTTCCTTTTTTTATTTTGCAAAAACTTTAAAAAACAAACTTTAAAAACAGCTTATAATAAGCTATTTTTGTGAAAACAACTTTTTTGTAAGTCACTAAATAAGCTGAATAGAGCTTAAAACAGATAACACTTTAACTCTTCTTAAACTTTATAAAAACTCAAAGAACAAAATAAGCTTGGGATAAGCTTAAACTTAATAAAATAAGCTATGACTAACCTAACATTACCCTAATAAGCTATTTGGACTAAACTTAAGCTAAAATGACAAGTCATAAGCTGAAAAGCACTAATAACCACTTATTTCTAAATTGAATACCAAACAGACTTTTAAGCAACTTTTGAGTTATATTTAAGCACACTAAAACGAAAATCTAAAATCTCAATAAGTACTTTTTGAAAAACTGTTAACCAAACAGTCTATTAGGGCAACTTTGAGCTTATTTTTCAATAAGCTTGAAAATTAAATAAGCAATGAAAAAGCTGAATGAAAAAGCTAACTATTCTATTTTTTACTTTTTCAAATCTTAATGAAAATGACAAAGTGCTGATTTTAAAGCTAAAAACAGATAGTAAATAAGCTAATTATACTGAAATAAGCTAAAACAGATCTAAATTATCCTATAAACTACTTGTAAACCAAATTTGAAAACCTAAATCCTACTTTTACTAGCTTAAATTTTGATTTGAAAAATGGCTATAAAGCCTTTTATACTACTGATGCATTTGACAATAAAAATGTCCAAAACTTAAAACTAACAATGCAAGCTAAAGACTTAGTTTCTACATTATTAGAATGACCTAACAAGAGTAGATAGAACAATAACAACAGCTAGAACAGTTTAAGGCATAAAAAGCTTATGAAAATACCACAGATTAAAGAAAACAACATTCAAACTTATAAAAAGCTAATTCAACCTAATAAGAACCTCAGAAACTAATCTTATAAACTTCAAATTGACAATTAAGATCAAATTAATGGACTAAATGACCTTTGACAGCACTAAATCAATTAGTGTTGTCCTGTGCCAAACACCCCTTTAATTTGTCTAATTCCATTTTTAGCTTATAAAACTTAGATCCAAGGCTAAGAATTCAAATACCAGATGTTACAAAGCTGAAAACAGACCCTATGAACATGTTTTAATAATCAAATAAGCCAGAACAATAAGCTAATAGACTATGCAACTATTTTTGATTTTTCAACTGTTTTAAGAACAAATATATGAAAATTGAAATTTACAACTAACAGAGAACTAGATAAGCAAAAAACAACTCATTTAAGCATAAACATAAGTACTCTAAAGAAGAAACCATAGCAACTATAAGCCAAAAA
This sequence comes from Tanacetum coccineum, assembly GCA_026074375.1. NCBI lineage: Eukaryota > Viridiplantae > Streptophyta > Magnoliopsida > Asterales > Asteraceae > Tanacetum > Tanacetum coccineum. The sequence goes on from BQNB010020550.1 coordinate 48,329, forward strand.
TAATCCACATATAATTAAACGAGAAAGAAGCATAAAGTAATTAAACTAAAATTTAAGTAGAGAGATTGTGTACCTCAGCCCCAGCTAATCAGGGACTATAAAAGTGCTCAAATGAGCTTAATCTACTAGCAAGCTTAAGTAATAAGTATGATAGCCCCTATAAGCCTTCCAGATTAGTTTATCTGCCTAAATGGGCTTATTCAATGAACTTTGAGACTGTGTAAATGGAAACCTTATTCACTTTAAGCTTTCAGTTGAGCTTAAGTGAGTAAGCAGTAGCTTATAAGTAGAAGAGCTTATGAGCTTATTTAAATGACTTTAGAAAACTTGATTGAACCAAAATGGAACTATGTAAAAACAGAATTTTAAACACAGAATTAAAAGGAAATGAAATTTTATTAATAAAACTTGAAATTACATGACTTGAAAAGGAAATTACATATTGAAAACATAATAAGCTGGAAAAAAATAAGCAATAAGCTATACTAAGCTACACCTACTCCTACTCCTAAGCTAGATATTTGCTTACGAGTGAAGCCAGTCTATTTTTTGCTTGGGGATGAAGTTCTTGATCTTCTATCGCTCTCCATCCATTGATCTCACCATTTTAAATCATAAAACGTCTCTCAATTGCTTTGATCTTGCCAGTTAGATCTTTTGAAACGTTTTTAAACAATCATAAGTGTGGGATTGACCAACGTGGCTCCCCCTAGATGTAGAAGTGTCAGACTTGTTCTGCGAAAAGGGTTAAATTACACTTAAATCAGGGTTGAATTGTGATGCAGGGTGAAAAGGGGAAGATGGGTGAATAGTAAAACGAGTTTTCTTGCTTTTTATTCTTGTTTGTTTGACCCGGGTTTTAGCTGGTGTTGACTTGGGCTCTTATAAAAAAGGAAATGGGCCGGTTAAATGGTTTTTGGTTTATAAATGTTTAACTTAAGATTTGTTAAGTTAAACTTAACATTTGTTTAAGTTTGTAAAGGTAAGGTTTAACGACCGTTAGTTCCTTTGTCGGGTTTTGAGATATTTTTTTTTGAGTTTACGGGCTCGTCATGAGTTTTTCTTGATAAATGCACACTTTTGCCTCGGCTTTTCACGTTCTTTCTTTCTCGTGTCCGGCTTTGTCCGTTTTTGCTTTGATCTTGTCCATTTCTTTAATATCCGTACCTGCACATACACAAACACAAAAACAAGCATATATCTGCCATTTTTATTATGTTTTTGGTTATTTGAGTCCATTTTATAAGGTAAAAGGTATGTGTAAAATATCACATACCAAATTCCCCCATACTAAAGTATTGCCGTGTCCTCACGCAATGCTATAAGTAAGCACTTAGAAAACTAAGAATCTCGATCTCGCCTCGTCTAATTACTCGAAAGAGTAGACTAATGTTATCGTGGTGAATTAAAGAATCAAGAGTTTAGAGAAGCCCCATTTTTACCATTATTGAAGATATACGCTCATTGCTGCTAATATTTTTGCTTTTCTCTTTTTCTCATTTTTTTAAGCAACTAACTAATTTGACTTTCATTATTTTTATAACCGTTAGGGATCATAGAACAAGATGCATTTCGATCCGAAAATGCCCCCAAAAAGGATAAATTCATCGTTCTCGACTTTTCACTCGCTCCAAACCAAGCTTAAAATGAAATCACGGTTAAATATCAGTTAAGATGCTAAACTAATCAATATTTGCAACTTGTGAAACTTTTCACTCCCGACAATTTATTATTTCTTAGGTGAATGTGTATTTTAATTTAAAACATGTGATCAACGTTTTTTGCAAGATTTCTATGTTTCACGTTACACATAGAGATAATGAGTTTGAAGGCGGATCATCCATGTAGGACTTTCGTCTCGGACATCCCACTTGTGCTAAGTGACCAGGCTTTTGACACCCCACAGAGACTAGTATCGGGACTCACAGACCTTAGGTTTTAAAAACTCTCAGGTTTCCCGTTTACACATAGCTTATTTAAAAACTTAAAATAGAATAGTCAAAGTTCAAAAGCATATTTAAATTTAACAAAAAGAGATCTATTTATTAATTCAAACTTAATATTAAACATAACATTGATGCAATTGTAACCCTCGACCTTTTAGAAGGCTGCAACATCGGTTGTGAGCCGGCAAGATGCAGCAAACTTTTATCAGTCTTGGATTTTTATTCTTACTTTCGGGTCTTTCTTTAGAAGGCTGTAACATCGTTGTGTGACGGCAAGATGCAGCAATCTTTTTATAGCCCATCAAGTTTAAATTTATTATATTGTTTCATTATTCATCATTTTTCATTTTTTTATAATATATAAGAAAGAATTCTTTTTGAAAAATTTAAGTATATATTTGAACTAAGACTAATTTTTTTGCCTTATTACTACATAATTTTTGGTGAATTTAAGTTTAATTCTCCAAAAATAGCACGTTTATGATTAGTTAGCGGGTTAGAAGATTATGGGAGAAAAAGCTCAAAATTTGCATAATTGAGCTATTAAGTTTTCCTAAAGAATCCTTGTTTAGCTCCTACTCATGCTATTAACCTATCATTTTTCATTTCTTCGTGGAAAATCTGCGAACGCTTAGCCTAAAAGTTTAAGGAACAAGCTAGAATAGAGCTCAACACGCTTTCGATCGAGTCAAAATTTATTTCTTATTTAACCAGCAGGAAAGTTAAAATTGTGACAAAAATAGTTATTTTATTTTTGAAAAAATTTTTAATTTTTTTTAGTTTTTTTGAAATTTTGGTGGTTAAAAAACAGGATTCGTGAAAACAACGAAGCAGTTAAATTAAAATTGATAGGATTCACCCCATACATAAAAAACTCTCACATTGTACTCAATGTGGAGGATTCCTCATACTAATTTCAATACATAATATTGAGATATAAAGGGGTCCTCTTACGGCAAATCTATAAGCAATTTATTTAAGTTATTGATAAATATAAATGTTAGTCGATAAGATTTAGGATATCGGATTCCCAATATAAGCATGCGAAGGATTGAAGAGCGAGTGAACGATGGACAAAACACCGAGCACGAGAGTCTTCAAAATCCGGGCAATCCTGGATAAATATCACAAACAAAACACGAAACACGAGAAAGAAAAGGCAAACCTCTTCACATTAATTGTTAAAAAATAGATAAGAAGATAGAAACGCTTGTTTTTGTTAACCGAGTCATGAGCTTGACTCGTCCCCGAATTAAGTTGTCCATGGGGAAGCAAATGGAAAAGAAAATCTCAATCGGGCTTTCATTAATGTTTGGATAAACATTAAAGCACATGAAAGTTCCATCTCGATGAGATGCCATCGGCTCTAAGTGGAGATACCAGGGTCAAAAATGGTGTCTTCACTCCCGGTAGAGAGAGGTAAAGGAGAAACCTCAGGGTAGGTGAGATACGATAGAAAAATTCGAATGACAAATATGAAGGGAAAGTAATCGTCATCTTCAACATTTGCAAAAACATCAATCTCACCTCCCCCTGGGTTAAAACATTCATCTTCATTAAGCTCATCAAAATTGTTTATCACGGGTGCATCGGGCTTAATGTCGAAGGTAAAACGCTCATATTCGGGAAATTGGATCATGTTAAGTACAGTGGTCAAGAAAAACGATTAATACCCCTCCAGAGTCTAAAATCATCCTCAATACCAAAGGTATCGAGTCTTCCGGAACAAGAAATGTATCAACCTCCTCTATAAGAAAGTCACTATCCACAACAGGAATAGGAGAAGAGGAGGGATTTTCAAGCACAAAAGGAAATAGAAAGGAGTGAGGTTTCTCTGCTTTGATATTATTACAATGAAGTAGATCGATCAATTAATAATTTCTCACGGGAGAATATTGGTCCTCTTATTGAAGAATATCTTTGTCAACTTCTTCTTATTCTTTTATTCAAAATATCTTCCTAAAATCGTCTTCATCAAAAATGTCTTCATCAATTCCCCAGGTAAAATTGGATCAATAAAATCGAGTTCACCGGCGAACTCCTCGGGAAGAAAATCAATCTTAGGAGATGTGATCGGAAACTTTTTGACTATGGCACAAGAGTTAATAAGTCCACATTCGACATCAAAATTATCATTATCACAAGACGGCACATCACAAATATCTTCGGAAATACCCTTAAACTCACTTGGGATTGGGACAAGGTTCTCAACACTAGACTTTTCCGTTTCCGGAATAGTGTTAAGATGCTCGTCCCCCATACTTAGAGAGTTATCGGGCTCCTCGATCGGTAAGTCTGGTGTGATTTCTTTAGGCTTTCTATATATAACAGTATACTCATCATCATCATTATAGAAGGTCGGACGATTCCAACTTGGACTATTAATAAATTCAGATAGTTCCTCATTAATATTTCGCACATCTTCAAGGAGTTTACTCATCAATTCTTGAATATCTTCTTGTTGATATTGCTTGTCCGTAAAAGCATGCTTAATTTTGGAAAATCTCTCCTAAGCAATCAATAAAACCTTTGGTATTTCTCCAAAAGTTATACGACTAAACTTCCTTAGGAAGGTTTGAATGGCTTTCATTAAGTCTTCTCTAGCTTGCAATACTTCTCCACTCATTTCTTGAGGAGAATGATGAATGACGAGATACTGTGGGGGTTGAAATTGGTCAAAACAGGAAGAATTAGAATTAGATAAATTTTGGTTCATCGGTTGACACTGAAAAGTCGCTATGAGGACCCAGCAGTTCTTTCACAAGCCAATGGATATTGTTGTGGAATACTTGGTGAAGTTTGGGATGGAAATTTTATTATCGAAGTTTTGATCGAACACACGGGTTCTGATTGTAACAAATGGAACTTGCGATGCGAACAATGGAATCATAATGAGAATCGTTTCCACATAACTTTATTAATATCATCTCGTACTGTGGGGTTGGTGTGGAGGGGAAGTAGAAAAAATTTGAGATTCATTGATAGAATTCAGATTGGATTATAATGAATGAATTTCCATCTCTTGAAGCGCAAAATGATACAAAAATCTCCTTTTAAGGGCCTTCCATCGACAACAAGTGACTGGTTTTCAATCTCTATAAGTGCAATTTAAACTAGTTACCAGTAGAGATTAACACCACACTGTGGACCACGTACATAGGTAACACAATAAAAGCCATCACATGGTTGTCCACCCCCGTTAACTAACATTGGTTAAATGATCGTCTTAAAAAGTAATAAACAATATAGAGGATAAGACGAAGTAATTTTAAACGGATAAGGAGGTAACGAAGAATTATTTTTGAAAATTTTAATTAATATATGTGAAAGAATAGTAAAAATACAGAAGAAAAATATTTTTGGTAACGGAAAAATGAAAAGCGTACAACGGTAGCTCTCCTAAACAATACGTACCAAGAAAGAGGAGAATTGGTAAGCGCGAACGGCGCTATTTAGAAAACCCTTCTCACTTATTGGGTGTTGTTGATCAAACCAAGCATTAAACTTCCCTTATAGCAAGTAATCTAAAGGTGAGCTGTAACAACGATTAACAAACGGTTATTTTTAATATTAAAATAAAAGAAAATAGAAGTGTAAAATATTCACAAACGGAAAATAACTTCACGAGGAAGGTTCTTCAAAACACTAATCTTCGAACGAAACACGATAATCGTAACACACTTTCGCGGCAGTGGCGCCCAAAATTTGATACCTCCGAATACGCTATATATAATATAATATATAAGTATATAAGGATTATATCAAATGATAGTATAGTAAGTATTTTATGTGGGTTCGGAGAAACACAACTTCTACCAAAGTAGCTCAAAAACCCAGGGGTCATTTTCCCTCGACGAGCGTGAATTGAAAATCAGTTTAATGTCCATATAGCGCAGTTTTGAAAGGTTTTAATTTTAATGTATTTTTAATTGGTTTTTCTAAATCCTACTAAATATAAATGACAAATAGATAAATGCACGGAAGCAAGTAAACAAGAAATTAAAATTGAACACGTAAGCATTAAAACGTAAACGGGAATTAAAAACGCGACATTTAAATCCTAAATTATCTAAAATTAAACCTAAAATGATTTTCTTAAACTTTTTCTAATCCTAATTACTAACTTGTAAGAAAAGGCTAAGGAAATCCTAAAACGAAAACACTTAAAGTTGAAAAATGAAGAAAACAAGAATGGGAATCAAATCCCGTTCTTTAAAAAGTGAAATTCTAAATTTTTAACCCTATGGAAGTAAATTTAAATCCTAAGCCTAAAATATGATAAAAGAAAATTTTATAAAAAAGAATTTTATTTTTTTGATTATTTTTTCTATTTTTTATGAATTTTTAAAGTTTTTAATAAAGAAAAACGATTTAAAAATAGAAAAGTTAATTCTAAAAATATGGAAAAATTACTAAACGTGTAAAATAATGAGACATATTTTCTAAAAACATGAACTAAAAATAAGCTTGAAGAATAAGTCCTAATAAGCTGAAATTAAGCTATGGCTTTTTAAAGAAAATAAGAAAACAAAACGTGTATAAAGAATTAAGTGTGCAAGAGAAGGATAGAAAAGACCCAAGGGCGAGATGGTTTGTGTGTGTTGTGTTGAAGCTTTGAAAAGGTTGAGGAGGGTAGAGGTCAGAGGTTCGAGCCTTGCTCACCCCTGACTTCCTCTCTTCCCTTTTTTTATTTTTGCAAAAACTTTAAAAAACAAAACTTAGAAAAAACAGCTTATCAATAAGCTATTTTGTCGATAACCACAATTTTTTGTAAGTCACTATATAAGTGAATAGAGCTTAAAACAGAATAACACTATCTCTTCTGAACTTTATAAAAATTCAATGAACAAAATATGCTTGGGATAAGCTTTAAACTTAATAAAATAAGCTTAATGGAGCTACAATACATTACTCTATAAGCTATTTGGACTAAACTTAAGCTAAAATGACAAGTCATAAGCTGAAAAGCACTATATATCACTTATTTCTAAACTGAATACCAAACAGACTTTTAAGCAACTTTGAGCTTATTTTTAAGCGCACAAACGGATCCTTATGGACTTATAGCTTATACGAGCTTAAAGCTTGGCCAAAAAACTATTTAAAACTATTCTTGAAAAGCATTTTGAATCAATTTAAAATGAAAAAGAAACGTGAAAAAAGTTTATGGCCTCAGTATGCATGAGGTCAATTTGAAAAGGAAGAGGGACAGTTTTTTTAAACTTAAAAACAGATGGGCCACAAATCAAGCTCTTCAATTTTATATAACAAGCTAAAACAGTTTCTAAAAACATATCATATTAAAATTACTTGTAAACCCAATTTGAAAACTAAATCTACTTTTACTAGCTTAAATTTTGATTTGAAAAATGGCTATAAAGCCTTTTATACTACTGATGCATTTGACAATAAAAATGTCTAAAACTTTTAAACTAACAATGCAAGCTAAAGACTTAGGTTTCTAATTATTAGACAGTACCTAACATGAGTAGTTATGTACAATAACAAAAGCCTAGAAACAATTAAGGCCTAAAAAGCTTATGAAATACCACAAATTTAAGAAAACAAACATTCAACTTATAAAAAGCTAATCAACCTAATAAGAACCTCATAAACTTATCTTATAAACTTCAAATTGACAATTAAGATCAAATTAATGGACTAAATGACCTTTGACAGCACTAAATCAATTAGTGATTCTGTGCGCAATACACCCTATAATTTGTCTAATTCCATTTTTTAGCTTATAAAACTTAGATTCAGGCTAAAAATTCAAATACATATGTTACCCAAGATGAAACAGACCTCTTGAAATGTTTTAAATAATCCAATAAGCCAGAACAATAAGCTTTATTAGACTATGCAACGATTTTTGATTTTTTTTAACTGTTTAAGAACAAAATATATGAAAATTGAAATTTAAAACTAACAAGAGAACTAGATAAGCAACAAACAACTATATTAAGCATCAATAAGCTACTCTAAGCAGAAACAAGCAATCAATAACTAGAAATAATCACAAAATTAAACAGAAAGAAGCAAAAAAGTAATTAAACTAAATTTAAGTAGAGAGATTGTGTACCTCAGCCACCAGCCTAAAAAGGGACTATAAAAAATGCTCAAATGAGCTTATTACTTACCAAGCTTAAGTATAAGCTAAGAAATCAGCCCTATAAGACCTTCCAGTATTTGGCTTATCTTCCAAATGAGCTGTATTCAATGAACTTTGGAGACTGTTGTACATTGAAGAACCTTATTCACTTTAAGCGTTCAGTTGAGCTTTTGTGAGTAAGCAGGAGATTATAGTAGAAGAGCTTATTATGGCTTATTTAAATGACTTTAGAAAACTTGATTGAACCAAAATGGAACTATGTAAAAACAGAATTTTAAACACAGAATTAAAAGGAAATGAAATTTTATTAATAAAACTTGAAATTACATGACTTGAAAAGGAAATTACAATATTGAAAACATAATAAGCTGGAAAAATAAGCAATAAGCTATACTAAGCTACACCTACTCCTACTCCTAAGCTAGATATTTTGCTCTACGAGTGAAGCCTTCTCTTTATAGCCTGGTGATGAAGCTTCTAGATCTTTACATTCACTTCCTCTTCAATTTATCTCAAACCATGAAATCAGAACACAGTCTGCATACAATTGCTTTAATCTTGCCCGTTGGATCTATGACACGTTTTTCAACCAATCATAAGTCGTGGGATTGCCAATGTGGCTCCCCTAGATGTCAGAAGTGTCAGACTTGTTCTTCTAAAAGGGTTAATTTTACTTAAATCGGGGTTGAATTGTGATGCAGGGTGAAAAGGGGAAGTTGGGTGAATAGTAAAATGAGTTTTCTCGCTTTTTATTCTTGTTTGTTTGACCCGGGTTTAAACTAGTGTTGACTTGGGCTCTTATAAAAAAGGAAATGGCCCGGTTAAATGGTTTTTGGTTTATAAATGTTTAACTTAAGATTTGTTAAGTTAAACTTAACATTTGTTTAAGTTTGTAAAGGTAAGGTTTAACGACCGTTAGTTCCTTTGTTGGGTTTTGAGATATTTTTTTTTGTGTTTACGGGCTCGTCTTGGGTTTTTCTTGATATATGCACACTTTTGCCTCGGCTTTTCACGTTCTTTCTTTCTCGTGTCCGGCTTTGTCCATTTTTGCTTTGATTTTGTCCATTTCTTTAATATCCGTACCTGCACATACACAAACACAAAAACAAGCATATATCTGCCATTTTTATTATGTTTTTGGTTATTTGAGTCCATTTTATAAGGTAAAAGGTATGTGTAAAATAGCACATACCAGCCAGTTTCGATACCCGCCCTCATATGCTCGATAGGACTGATTACGACTCATGGGCACAACGAATTCGACTGTATTGTAGGGGAAAGGAAAATGGAATTTACATTCTTCAATCAATTGATCATGGTCTATTTGAGCTTGGAACCACCAGGGACACACTTGGAACCACACCTGAAGGAGGTGTTCTTCTTGGACCAGAAAGGCCTCGCACTTATGATGATCTTAATGACAATGACAAGAAACGATTCGATGCTAATGTCTGTGCAACCAACATTGTGCTTCAAGGATTACCCAAAGACATCTATAAGCTCATCAATCACAACATTGAAACAAAAGCTATTTGGGACAATGTCAAAAAGTTTCTTGCGGGATCTGAGCTCACCAAATAAGATAGAGAATCTCAATTGTATGATGAATTTGAACGTTTCAAGATGACATGAGGAATATCATGATGACAATACCTAAAATTCAGCTAAACTCCAAGTTTGTTAACAACGTATCAACTTAATGGGATAGGTTTGTGACAGCAGTTAAACTTAACAAAGGGCTGAAAGAGATAAACCATGAACAACTGTATGCATACTTGAAACAACATGAGAAGCATGCAACACAAGATCGATTGATTATTGAAAGAATCACTCCAACGACTAATGATCAACTTGCATTTGTCTTAAGTGTTCAACCCTACGTCCAATCGTCACAGGTTCAGTCTCATCAATATCTACCATCCTCAGCACCTCCTCAGTCACCACATGTCCAATCACTTCAGTATCTACAATATTCTGAAACATCACAACTTGACTCTGGGTACACCCAAACTGATGAAATACTTGACACTCTCACTAAACAAGTTGCACTCCTTGCCCAATCATTCAGAGCAACTCTCCCTCAAACAAATAACCAACTTCGAACCTCGTTTAACACCCGAAATCAAGCAACAGTTCGGGATGGTAGGGTCGTGGTTCAGAATGTTCAAGGGTGACAGAATCAAAATTAGAGGAACTTTGCTTGGGGAAATGGTGCAGCAGGCAATAGAGGAGCACTAAATAGAGCTGGGAATGCCAATGCAGGTCAAGGAAAACTGATCAAGTGTTATAATTGTAATGGGCTTAGACATATCGCATAGAACCGCACTCAGTCGAAGCGTCTGTAGAATTCTAATTATTTCAATGACATATGCTGCTGATGTAAGCTCAAGAGAATGGTGCAGTGCTGGATGAAGAAGAGCTACTCTTTTTGGCTGGTGAACAAACTAACACTTTTGATGCAGATGTGGATAATCAACCAGTCAGAGACTTAGCTCTGAATGAGGACAACATTTTCCAGGCAGATGAATGTGATGCTTTTGACTCTGATGTTGATGATGAACCTACAGCTCAGTCTATCTTCATGGCCAATTTGTCCTTGGCTGGGCCAACAAATCTACAAGCCGGTCTATCTAATGCATCAATCTTATCTGAGACGAGAAGGATCTACCAGAACTTGGAATGCTTGTTGATGGACGTGTTCGCGATATTGACTACAGACTTCTTTAGAGAACGGAATGATATCTTCATTCCATTTATAAGGTCAACATCATTTGTAACATATAGTAAACTTTGTACATTAAATGTGTATCTATAGTATGTTATGTGTCAGGGTATGAATTTTTCATGACTTTTTCATTAAATTCAAAATCCTTCAAACTTATCATACCTGACACTAACAGAATCCCTTATAATTTGAGGGGGAGCAATTATATGTTCCAAATTTATGACTTGTACATAATCTGCTCATGTTTCTCCCAAATTTTTAACATATTTAAATCCATTGGGATCCAAAATCTCAATGGGTTTGAAATTTTTAATCGGGGGAGAAAAATGAAATTAAAATATGTAATCTGTTAAAAATGTGATGCTAATGACTCAAGTGTGCACTCCATCCTCCATGTGCTAAACATTTTTATGAATCGACGCACATGTTAAAGGGGAGCTTTTCTGCTATGAAAAACCAATTGAGGTATAAAATCTTTGATAGTTATATCACAAGTACCTCGGGGATTTTATCAAATGGTTTTATGGCAAGGTGAACTGTACCAAAAGACCAACCCTGTAATTACTTTATCAGAGTTATAAGGATGGTAAGGTTAGGTACTCGTTCCCACGATCCCGCCAGAGCCGGAGGGATCTACCCAGAGACAATCTACTAGTTAGTGTAGAAGTCCATAGGTATGATTACAAAAGGAGTAATGTGAGAATAAGGGAATGGTGCAGACTGAGATGGAGCTAGTACTGGAACATACCCAACAAGGTACTAGTAATGAGGTCTCGATAAGTACTGAAGGGGTTGAAGAATGAACAAGAAATGTTAAGATAAAGGGTAAAAAGAAAGCAGCCCTCCTTAAACATTAGGCAGAAACTGGGTCAATACATATGCTGTCAGAATCACATGGTTGATTGCTGACATTGAAGACAAGTATCATGGACCTAGTGATACGCTGCACAACCCTCCCTAGCCACTCAAGATCCCTTAAAGGATTCTTGTTTCATTTCTCATGGAGATCAATACACTTCTATCGTCTCTCTCACTCTGATTTAGATGATATTGAAAAGGTGGCAGTCTGCTCCAGCCTTCGACTACCAAAAACCAAAAATGCACTATTGAGTCTAGAGCCATAAGATCATCCACATATCTCACTAGGACACTAATTCAACTTACATTTGTTATTCACACACTGTGAAAATAAGTAATATCTAAAGAGTCCTACGCATTATCCTCGTGGTATTGCCAGAACATCCGAGTGATACGAAAGTACTCATAATAAAGATGGAAATCCTTCTAGAGCCAACATCAAACAAGCTCTTGGTAGGTGACATGTGAGATCCATTATGGATTAAACTTGTGACAAATGGAAAGCAACGATGGTGCGATTCTTTATGAATTAAACTTATTCTAGGCAGTGAATTGACGAGTAGTTTTTAAAAAATCTTTCGATGTGCTCAACAACTAATTTTCGAGCACATTGACTGTGTATATCTTTCAAAACAAAAGTGTTTCTGATGAAAATTGATTTTATATTATAAAACCTTCGATGTGTCACAAAAACTATTTCTTGAGTGACACGCGACTGATTTTCAAATCAATTTCATTAATCAGTGGGTTTTAATCCACTGGTTCACTCATTCCATGCTTTGTCTACTTTAAGATGCTCTGGTTTAAGAACGGCTAGCGCAGCTGCGAAACCCTGTCAAGGAGATTCTTCATAATTCTACCTGATCACAGGCAGTATTTATACTGACAAACGGGGAACTGTGGTTCTTGCAACCTTATTTAAAAAAAGTGAACAAAGACACTTTCGTTTGTTTATTACTAACGTATACTTGCAGGAATCTTGACGGTGGCAGCTGCTGGCCAGAGACATGTCAATTCACAACCCCATGCTCATACTTCATATTCCTAATTAAAGACATCTTGATAGCTGAAAGTCACACAACACAGCTTCCGCAACTCTAATGCTTTCTATCATAATCCAGAAAAGTATGAGCATGCCGGTCCAAAGGTCACAACATCACATAGAGGCATTACTTTACAACAAGGATGATTAAGAGATTTACTGTGGCTGATGATCTTAAGGAAAGCTCAAAGATCACATAAGTCAAAGGAACTAAGCTCAAAGATCACTACATTATGTACAAAGAGATCAATGAATAAAGAATCAAATATTACGAGCTGAAGTCAAAAGTTCAAGACTTAGAATGCTAGGATTCAAATTGTATTTTCAGGAGTGACCTCCTTTAGGGAGAGATTGTTAGGTTCATGAAAAAGACTCGGTCACCCCATGTATTGTCTAGAATAGCATAGCTCGTAGTTGTAATGTATGTGTATGACTTATGGTTTTGGGCCGGGTCTTTACCCACTTGTAAGCCTACACGATAGCCTATTTTCTAGGGCATGTAACTCACTATATAATCCTCTTTCTAGCCATGGAAAGAGGTTGGTTGTTCATTTTATCAAACGCACACTTAATGTGTTTTTCTCTCACTAGTTCTCTCCTTTCTCTTACTACATATAATCGGCCAACCCCTAATCTTACCTTTGTGTTATGATATCCAATATCCTACACAAGACAAGAACATTGCCATATGTGAGTTAAAGAAACTCATTAAGAAATGCAAAGGAAAATCTGTAGAAACTAAGTTTGATAAACCATCTGTTGTTCGACAACCAAATGCTCAAAGGATTCTAAAACCATTAGTTTTAGGAAAATCGGCTCCTTTTCAGACTCTCTTGAGAGGAAAAGTTTTTCAAAGAAAAAGTCAATTCCAAAAACTAACGTGTCAGAAGGTTTATCAAAACCAGTCACTATACAGAATTTGCCTCAAACATCAAGGCAAGCTGTAAGAAACACAAATGTAATTAAACTAGGCATGTATCAAATTGACACTAGGACAACACAAACTAGAGCACCACAGTTGCCTCAGACTTATAGGAATTCTAATCCTCACATGTCTACATCTACAGGAGTAACTCACAGAACTAGTGTTAGCAGACCAACGCCTAGGAGCACTCAAATGAAAGATAAGACCATGCCAAACACTAGTCAAGTGAAGTTTAAGAAGAGTGAAGTAGAAGACCACCATAGAATTTCTAGAATTTCTAATAAAACACAGTCTGTAACTACGTGTAATGACAGTTTAAAATCCAGAACTTCGAATGTTAATGCTGTTTATGCTACTTGTGGGAAATGTGTGTTTAATTCGAATCATGATGCTTGTGTTTATAAATTCTTAATTGACATGAATGCTAGAACTAAGAAGCCTAACATAGTGCTTATTAGTACTAGAAAACCTAAAAATCAAGCGAACAAATTTGTTGCAAAACCATGTAAGAAAACAGTTGCATCAGAATCCACTGACCAGAATTCCAAGAGTTACTATAGGATGCTATATGAGAAAACTAGCAAGGCATTGAAATGGTGGATAGAATAACAATGCCCATCAGGATATAAATGGGTTCCTAAGACAAAAATGAAATGGGTACCTAAAGTTAGGAATGAAAATGTGCAAAGGAGAGTTTATTATTTTTCAAAAAAATACTAGAATTAAAATGAAAAATAATAGCAAAAAGAATTTAAATTATTTCAACTAATTTTTCTTATTTTATATGATTTTTATAAGAAAAAATGATAATAACTAAAATCTACTTTAATTCCTAGAAAATACAAATTTAACTGGAAAAATATATAAAAATAGTTTTTATAAACTACAAAGGTGCAGAAAGTTATAAAAAATAAAAGCCCTAATTTCTACTTTTTAGTTTTCAACTAATTTGATTTATTAAAAATCTAACCTAATTTCTATTAATACTATTAATAATAAAAAGAAAATTAAAAGAAAATAGAAAAGACAGGGTAGGAATTGCAATAAGAGAAAGTTAAGGGTAGGCGGGCTAAATACTAGAAATTTACACAATAGTGAAAACGGGGGACCCTACACTTTAAGACATTTACAAAACAGACCCTAGCTTATTTACTATTTTTGGCTTATTAAATTTTGAGAATTAGCAAAAACTTAAAACTACAAAGTTGCTTATTAGCTTACTCTAAACAACTTTAATAAAGGCTCTTTGGACTTTTACCCAAAGAATAAGCTAGAAAATAAGAAAATGAGTTGCTGTCACAGAAAGTATGAATTTAAAGAGTATTTTGGATTTTGGCTTATTATGAGCTTAATACTTATTGAAAACTAAAACTAAAAGCAGCTTATTGAAGTTTAAGATGTATATTAAGGGATTCTAAACTATTATTAACCTATGTTTAACAATATTAGAAAGAAATTTAAGCTGAAAAATGCAATGTTTTAATGAAACAGCCTTTGAGCTTATTTTTGATAAGCTAACAAGCTTATTATTGGACCTTAGGAGCTGAACTCTTGAAAATAAGCTAACCTAGTTTCCTAGAATCAACCTAGATAAAGGGATTTGGCAAAGTCTTAATTATAAAATGAAGAATTCAAAGTGTAAAATGGAAAACTTATTGCTGATGCAAAGTGCAAAGAACAGAAGTGCACTCAAATTCAGGCTCAACTTTGGAAGCTAATTCATCTCCTAATGAACCTAAATGAGCACAACACACCTTTGAACCTTAAGTTGCTTGTAAAAACTCTTAAACCTAAAATTCTAATTACTGAAATAATGCCCTGGTGCTGGCAAGGTTTTTCTAACTCTCAAACTCTTTAATTCTAAAGCCTAATTTATAAAAGCTGTTTAACACTTGCTAAAACACCCTAACTCAACTAAACAAAAGAGTTTGGCAGGATAGATTTGACTTTAAGAGTCAATTAAAGCTAATACCAAACACTACTTAAGAAACTGACAGAATTTAAAAATGTATTTAAAATCTAATTAAGAGCTAAAATATTTAAAACAAAATAGCTACACCTACTATATTTGACATGCTTAATAAGATTCTAAGCTAAAAATGATGGCTTATTAATAAGAAAAATAGACTTTCTCAGCTAGGATAACACTAAACTATTGAAATTTACACAAACTGAATTAAAAGAAATTGGAGCCTGAAATGCTGAGTCTTCACACTAAGCTATCCAAGAGTAGCAGCTTAGTGTTCTTATACGGCTACCATAGCCACTAGACAATGAGCTTATAGCTCAATAAGCTCAAAACAGCTTAATACTCCTTGATCCTCCCAAATTGAGCTCAACTCTTCTCAAATTCCATGATTTGAGTGTAAATGAGTAAGAATTGTAAATGAATTGCTTAGGACAGAAATTTAGCTAAATTTTAGCTTATTAGAAGTAATAAGCTCTATTGAGCTTATTTAAAGCTTATTTGATTAATTCAACTTCAAACTGAAAAATGAAAGAGCATTAAAGGTATAAATCGACTTTTATTACTGAATTGAAAAAGTACAAGTGAAAAGGAATGATTACAAGAGCTTAAAGCTTAAGTGCTTAAAATGAGAGCTTAATTTGCTTAAAAACTGAAAAATTACAAAGTAAATGATAAAAACAGAAAATTAACAACTGATGAAATAACATGTAACTTGGTTGAATTACATTAAAACACTTGAAAGAAATACTGAATTTGAATTACACTAAAAAAACATTAAAAAGTGGTGTGTGGTTCGGCTTGGTCTTTGCTCTTTTATACAAGTCCCAAAGTCTTCACTTGGCTTTGGGATGTGTTTCTTGTGAGAGAGCAGTGTCCCCAAACAATCCTAGCCCTTGGATTGGCTTTTTGCTACTTATCATACAATCACAGCCATGGATATATGTGGGCTTGGGAGAATTTCCAGCGTGGAGGGTTATAAGGGACAGGGTTGAGTGGGTTTAGGACATACCATTAATGGGGAGGTACTATGAGTGGATGGGGTGAGCTGTAAACCGTGGGTGAGGGGTGGTTTGGGTTTGGCGGGAAAGGGGCGAGGGTACGGGGTTGGTTACAGGGTTTAAAAGAGAAGAAAGAAAAAGATGCTGGTTTGGCCCCCCAACTTTCTTACTCTTTTCATTTCATTTTAAGCCAAAATGGCAGTTATAAAAGAGTTTCAAGAGTAACCCATTGGTCCCTAGGGTTTTATAAGAAAAGGGTAAAAAAAGGGGTTTAGGGAAATTGCAAAACTGCCCCTTTGGTTTTAAAAGAGAAAAAGTATTGCATTTTGGCAGATTAAGTCCTTCTCTTTATTTTTCCATTTTTCTTTATAAAACAAAGTTTTTAAAATTTACATTTTTGGTCCTTATGTTTTATAAAAAAAAAGG